>JANITX010000010.1:20069650-20081292 GCA_027564395.1 Erythroxylum ulei | reverse complement strand
ATATATCTGGATATATTTCCAGATTTAAACTTCTCTTGTAATAGGCTATATATGGCCATATGTTTTCTATTCAATACTACAGTGGAAATTATTCCCACTTTCGTACAGATAGGAAGTAGTGATAAGCTAAATATGTTATTCTATTTTAGATATGTTATTCTAGTTGTTTAGGACTTATAGAATATCTATTACAATAGAATTTAAATTGGGAACCCTTTCCTACTATAATAAGGGTTGTAAGAACTATATATATGTGTGTGTATTCTTCTCTTCATCAATAAGAAGCAATCTGGAATTTTTCTACAAACTTGACTGTTCAACTAGAAGTTGTGATGCTTTCTTCTAAGTGTGATTTTTAGACAGTACGAGCGATTTCTAGTTTCCTACTATCCATTCCTTGTGTCCTTCACTAAATTCTAGCAACCCTATCGTAAATTCCAGCCCACCAAACTTAAATTCTAGCCATATTAAACTCTGAAAACCTAAGGCTAAATTTTCGGCAATCAAACCATAAATTCCCAACTTTAAAATTTTTTGAAAATTCTGCATTTCTTAGCAAAAATTTGACCTTGAAACCTTATATTCCAGCTGCCTAATATCAGCCATACTTCCTAAGTTTATGTTTTTAGCTACTAGTTAAAAATTCCTCTGTTTGCCCTACATCATATTGATACAAAGTTTATGCCTGTTTCATTCTTAATAGTTGCAGCATATTACTACTTCCTATATTTTCTTTCTTTAGGCTGCTTACGTTTAAGTTATAATTGGCAGGTCTGCATACTGCGATGCACAGTTACCCCCTGAGAACTTGAGAGATTTCTTGCCACGTCTAATTCCAGTATAGCTTTTAATTGCATTTCCCTGAATATCTGCCAGTAATTACCTTTTTCAGTCTGTGCAAACATTGATGCAAATTCCAACTTTTCCAGATTTTGCTTTCAAATATGGTGTACGCAGATGATGATGAGTCACTTCTTGAAGCAGAGGTTAACATTTACCTTGTTATATTTTTTATGATTTATATTCATCACATTGTGATTAATTACCCATTTCTATTCCTGCAGGAGGATGAGTCTCTTCCAGATCGAGACCAGGTTCAGTCCATTTGATTGCTGTTATTGGATTTCTGGGTATTTTTGATGTGCTATCAACTCTTCGTATGACTTGTTTCTTGTTTTATGTTGCATCATTTTTATTCATTGCAGGATCTGAAACCACGTTTTCATACATCAAGATTTCATGGATCAGAGGGTGCAGAAGACGATGTAAGTAACTGAAGCCTAAATATGTTAATAAGCTTGGCCAATTAATGGTTTCGTAATTACAGCAGACTGACTCCGTGCTCTAGGCGTAGAAAAATGAGATTGTTTTCATTTTGATAACTTTGTGATGTTTGCAGGATGATGACATTGTTAATGTGTGGAATTTAAGAAAATGCAGTGCGGCTGCACTTGATATTCTCTCCAATGTGTTTGGGGATGAGATTCTTCCATCATTAATGCCTGTTGTTCAGGTGATTTATTTTTCTTAGTTGTACTAGTATAATTATGGAGAACCTTTTCTTTCATTAATTTTATTTGCATTACTAGGCCAACATGAGTCATATTTTGCTTGATTTCTGCATGTTAGATACCATTTTCAGTTTTCCTCCATTATCTTGAACTAACAATAGAAACAGTTGCTCCTATTGTTTTTATAGAGCTGTTGCTTTAGACCTCTACATTAAATTGAAAACAAAATTTTGCCTGGACCTTATGCTTATTGATGTCCCTTTTTTGTCTCCTCAGATGTTGACAAATTTTTTTAACTTCTCTTTGTTGAGTTACCACAAATCAGATTATCAAAAAGTAGTTATAGCAGGAGTTGGTAGCATTAGTTTTGAACCACAAGGACACTATTACTATCAAGCTTTTAAAAGTACAGAAAAGAAATGGGATTAGATGTACTCAAGCTCTAGGAATTGATGATGAATCTTTCTATTAAAGCTAAATAAAATAGTTTTGCTTCTTTCTTGTTTATTTTCTCAATGCATGAGATGCTAATGCATCTCAAAAGTCCACATGATTGGGAAAGTAGCAGTGATGTTGTCACATCGCTCTACATGCTCCTCACAGTTGTCTGCTTGATTTTGCATTTGCTTAGTGGTATTATTGTACCAACTAGAGGATTTGGGTGGAAGTCTATAAATTACTTTCACTGGAGTATTGGTTCTTTGCCATAAGTAGTAATTATCTCTGGTGAAACGAGCGACTTATAGGATGTATCTTTTGTTACCTTAAAAAGAGTAGCTGTGTCTGTTGCCCTTTTGTTGTTGTTTGGCAATGGGTTGGATTTTTCTAAACAAGTATTGCTCTATGGTATTTGTATTGGTTTTAACAATATAGATGAGCCATTTTCTTGTAGCTAATTTTACTGTTTGGGATCCTTGTTTTATTTTTTAAATACTACAGACCAAGTTAGCAGCTAGTGGTGATGAAGCTTGGAAAGACAGAGAAGCGGCTGTCTTGGCTATTGGTGCTGTGGCTGAGGGTTGCATTAGTGGTCTCTATCCCCATTTGCCTCAGGTGAAGCCTTTTTTCATTCTTCCAAGTGCTTATTTTTAATTAACGAAAGATACTGACATCAGTTTTTGACAATTATACCTATTGTTATTATGTCTATTGAGGTAGCTTAAATGGAACTAATAAATAGTTTTACGTCTGAAACCGAGAAGAATAGCTCTGTATATGGTTGAGTATCAGTTTTCAGCCCTTAGATCTGGAATTTTCAAATTGCAATAAACTTGCTGATATCTTGCTTTAGTTGACAGCGACTCTAAAGAATGGGTTGAATGCTTTAATTTCAGTTGTTTAGTTTTGTATATGGTTTTTGTCTTCTACTGTATGCCTATGTGATGATCTAAGATTCACGTTGAACTTTTATTTTAGCCACTGAATTTAATTGTATTAGAAGCCTTTGATTTGCACTTAATGTGTCTTGATTAAGACTTCTATTGCTTATTTAGAAATATGAGTGTCTCAAAACAAGTTTCAATATTTTGTATGTGCAGATTGTTGAATTTCTTATTCCTTTGTTGGATGATAAGTTTCCTCTGATACGTAGTATTTCTTGCTGGACACTTTCTCGATTCAGCAAATACATAATTCAGGTATGACTCAGTTTCTTTATTGCAGCTGCTTCTCAAGATTCAGTTTGATGGATTGAGGCTTCTTGTAAATTGTTAATGCTGATATGATAAATCATAAATGTCCATTTGATGCTTAATTTGCATCTAATTTGCTTTAGATTCTTGATTTTCTTGGTGATTCTCTTGACAACTATTCAGGAAAGTAGCCATCAAAAAGGCTATGAGCAATTCGACAAGGTTCTTATGGGCCTTTTACGGAGAATATTGGATACAAACAAGCGGGTACAAGAGGCTGCTTGTTCAGCTTTTGCAACACTTGAGGAGGTCTTTGCTAGAAATGATTTCAGTTGTTACAATCATTTTTGTTTTTTTTAATTAAAAAATTCCAGCATCATGTATGTTGTAGGAGGCTGCTGAAGAGTTGGCACCACGCTTGGAAGTTATTTTACAGCACCTTATGTGTGCTTTTGGGAAATATCAGGTTCCTTCCTGGCTGTTTACATTTTTACATTTCTATCCATCCCCTTCAATCATAGAGAATTGGATTTTATGTTGAATGATATTAAGTTCAAAAAATCTTGGACATTCATATGGCACTTTCTATACCTGCAATAACTGATTCAGAGACGGAATCTGCGGATAGTATATGATGCTATTGGAACTCTTGCGGATGCTGTAGGAGCTGAACTAAATCAGGTGTCAAAATTTTGCACTGTGCTTTTTCTGTCACTTTCTTCTCACTCCTCAGAAGTAAGTTTCTGACTTCAGTGCTGCCTTTGCAATCTACAGCCTAATTACCTTGAGATATTGATGCCACCACTTGTAGCAAAGTGGCAGCAGCTTTCTGATTTAGACAAAGATCTCTTCCCTCTGTTAGAGTGCTTTACATCCATAGCACAGGTATGAATTACTGTCTAGTTTCTTTTGAGATTCATTCTTTTGGTTTGCTTATATGATACGTACCTAATTTATATTTTGAGGCTTTTGCTTCTATCGATGTTGCATGTCTTCCAAAAAGGGACGCTCTTAAAACCATAATTGGTGCCATTTTATTCTTTTTTTAGGCACTTGGTACAGGCTTCTCTCAATTTGCTGAACCAGTTTTCCAGAGGTGCATAAATATCATAAAGAGCCAACAACTGGCCAAGGTTTCCAGTTATTTCCGTAATTTTTACTTTGTGGTGTTTGCTTCCTCAAATATTTGAAGTTAAGATCTCTGGAACTTTGGTGCAGGTTGATCATGGTTCTGCTGGGTTTCCCTATGACAAAGAGTTTATTGTTTGCTGTCTTGATCTTCTATCTGGACTTGCAGAGGGTCTTGGCAGTGGAATAGAAAGCTTGGTACTTGTTTCTCTCAATTTTTCGCTTAGCTTATTGGATTATTTATTTTTATCCTGTCTAGATGAATAGGTTCAGCAGCCATCTACGGTTGTTATACTATTTGATTTCATGTTAATACAAACAAGTTATGTTAAAATTTATTGTAATTTCTCTTGGTTCTGTCTTAGCTTCTCTTCCTGCTGTAAAGTATATTCTGGCAGCTCAGTTTGTAATAGAAAGCATTAACATTTTGTACATTCTTTCTACTTTGTGTACTCAGCCTGATAGACGCAATGATAGAATGTGTGCATGAAAAGTAAAAATGTGCAATTTGTGACTTTGTTCAAACAATCTTTTGGAAGTGGGGCTATAGACAATAGAAAGTTTGCTCCAAGAAGACTCAGCCACAAACCAGTTAGCCCAAGTAGGTCGATGGGATTCTTAGTATCCACATTTTTTAAATGCAGAAGTACCAGAGGAGTATAAGAAACATAAAATTAGATTCTAAATATTGATCATTCGAGAATCTCTCTGTGATTGCTCTTTGACTTGCATATCTCATTTGGTCATTGCACTTTTCCAGATTTAATGTGGATCCACCACAAGTGCTGCAATTAGCTTTTGGTGTGAGATTTTTCTTGTGGTTTTCTTCTGCAGGTTTCGCAAAGTAGTTTGCGAGATCTTCTTCTGCAGTGTTGCATGGATGATACCTCTGATATCCGACAAAGCGCCTTTGCCCTCCTTGGGGATCTTGCAAGAGTAAGTTGAACCTGGACCAATGTCCAACTTACCTAATTAAAATTATCTCTTTGACTGCTGATGGAAATTAGAGACTTGAACTTGGAAGCTGAGTTATGCTCCTCTGAGGGCACGCCCTAATTGATTGCTATTATTTTTGCTTTGTCTTGGGAAGTCACAATTAATGCATTACTGTTCAATCCTGTGACTGCTCATGGAAATTGGAGCCTTGAACCTTTTGCATCCATAAAGGAAAAGCATCTAATCAGTACACTAATAAAGTTGGTAGTGATGACTGGGAGTTAAATTATGCTCCTTTCAGGGAGCAGAACCTCATTATTTATTATTATTTTTCCTTTGTCTTGGAATTTAAGATTGATGTATGACTGTTCAACTCATAATGGAATTGACCAGACATGTCCTGTTCATTTACACCCTCGGTTGTCAGAATTTCTTGAAGTTGCTGCCAAACAACTGGTGAGTATGTTTTCTAAAGTTTTAAATGTCATATGCTAGTGATATATCTAACTAATATGGGCGCCTTGCAGAACACCTCTAAGCTTGTGGAAACTATTTCTGTGGCAAATAATGCGTGCTGGGCTGTTGGAGAATTAGCTATTAAAGTATGTTGGTCTTCTGCTATAATCTTCACTGGATTGCTATTTTTTTCTTCAATTTTATGTTTCCACTTACTGATATGAAATGGAGCTAAATAAGAGTTATTCTGGATTGCAGGTTCGTCAAGAAGTATCTCCTGTTGTCATGACTGTTATCTCCTGCTTGGTTCCAATCCTTCAACAGCCAGGGGTAGTTATCTTTGACATTCTCTCCCCTATTGACGACGATAATGTTGCGTGGGAACTTTTCCTTATGAACATATGTATTCCTTTTTATATGAGGCAGGACCTGAACAAGTCACTTGTAGAAAATAGTGCAATTACACTCGGACGGCTTGCATGGGTTTGTCCTGAGCTTGTATCACCACATATGGAGCATTTTATGCAACCCTGGTGTATTGCCCTCTCCATGTGAGTACCTTGGTATCTGGACTGGTATCTTCAGAACATTGTAGTATGTCATCAAATTAAGACATTGCATGGCTTTGTATGTGGCAGGATACGTGATGATATTGAAAAGGAGGATGCTTTCCGAGGTTTATGTGCAATGGTATGCATGTGCTTTAGTCGAGAGGTTGATATCAGAGCAATTAAATCCATATTTTGACGTTTGACAACTTTCAGGTCAGAGCAAATCCATCAGGAGCATTAAGTTCACTTGTCTTCATGTGTAAAGCAATTGCAAGCTGGCATGTAAGTGTGCATATTCTTTTCTTTGTAAGTTCAGATCTTACGATATATCTCACTCTATTGATGTATATGGCATGCAGGAAATAAGAAGTGAAGAGCTACACAATGAAGTTTGCCAGGTGTTGCATGGCTATAAACAGGTTAGCAATACTGCTACTGACGACTAAGATCTATTTTAACTGTTTTTGTGACAATTTTTTAGTCTCGCACAATGTGTTGGAAATCATAATAGCTCTGATAAAATTTTGTGGATTGTTGGTTCACCATGAAACAAGCCCCTAAAAATTATTTCCTCAATCCTTTCTTGTGCAATAAGTTCAAGCTTTCAAATCTTCTACAGTGCACTGACCTGTAAGGAGATACTTGCAAGCTCTTTTTCTTCTATTCAATTATTCTCCTCTTCTACAAAAAAAGTAAAATATTATGAAGAAAAGAAGCAGAAGTTGAATCTTGTAAACCTTGGATAAGAATTTGAAAACCTGAAGTGAAATGGAAGTTCTTCCTGGAAGGCCAGTTGCAAACACTTGCTGTTTAATGCGGCTGTCATTGAGCTATTTCTAGTTGAGATTTATTATTTATTGTTTGAATATGAAGAAGTGATGGAATAGACGGTGTATCTTTGTTTTTGTTTGAGCTAATAGAAATTGGTGGTGGAACTAAAGGTTCCCTTTCTCTATTTCGACGCCTCTTGTGACAACGTATGTACTTGTCTGGAACTCCTTGAGCTTTGAATACTGATAATATTGCAAACAGCACAAGTCATTACGGGATTGATCTATTTCATTGCAGATGCTGAGGAGTGGAGCATGGGATCAATATATGTCGGCATTGGAGCCTCCGGTGAAAGAGAAGCTATTAAAATATCAAGTTTAAGTACATGTTGAATGTGGTCTTCCTGATGAACTCTTCTGTATGGTTCTACTGAGCCATGTATGTGCGTTCGTAAGTCATTTGTGCATTATCCCATTAAGTTCCGGGCCATGATTAACTTAAGCACAGACCAGGGTGTTGGTCACAGTTTTCCAGGCAAAGTCGTTATTAGTGTCTTAATCCCATGAAGCTTGAAGATAATATGCTCCTAACAAACCATTGAACTGGTTGAGTGGACAATGGACGGCGGGTTTCAGAGTGTGAAGCTCTTGGAGAACAGCCTCCTCTTTGGTCAAGGCTTCGATTCTTTTCCTTTTCTTATTGTTGTTTGTTTTATGGTTGAGGGTTATATTTATTTCCAAATTGCGAGTAGAATATAGGTTTTCACTGTGATTCCTAGAGGTTTTATTATTATTATTTTTTTTTGTAAAAGGGGTTTGACGGTTTCATTCATGGATGTTGGCCATGTCATGGTTTGTAACTATATCTGAGGATGAATCAGTTATTATGCTTCATTCAAGGATGCACGACATATGGAATTTGTACGATATTGTATACCATGGAATTTTAATAGTTGATAGAAAAGATTTTGTCAGACCTCTATTTAAAATAGAGATATTGTTCCTTCTCTAATGAGTTTTCAATCAACTTTTTCTGCTGCTTTTTAAGTTCGATATTTTTATTTGTGCTTTTCGTTATGCACATGCCAAGTTCGCGTATGTGAAAGCTGTTAATCTAGTGACGCCATTCAAGTATTCTAGTGGAGAAACATCTCCAAAGGCCGAGAACAGCAATGCTTCAGATTTGTGAAGTCTAAATCAACTAGGCTTGTAAATTAGTTGGAAATGAAGTAGACAGCGAGACACGCAGAGATGGCGAGCACTTGTCATCTGTCGTTGGAAGTCTACTTTGGTGGGGTTCTCTATAAGGAAACACCCTTCCTTTCCAATTATAAGCAATTGGTCTCAAAGATAGTGGAGAGGGAAAGGACTAATAGAGGTCCTCTTGCCAGAGGAAACCTTATACTATTTAAGATTTGGTCCTCTTGCCAGAGCAAACCTTATACTATTTAAGTTTTCTACTAAGGCTGAAGGTTCAGGTGTGATCAAGAAAGGGCCATGGCACTTGGCAAATCAACCTATTTTTCTTCAAGAATGGAAACCAGGATTAAAACTGGAAAATGTGAGACAAGATAACGTTCTTATTTAGGTGAAGTATCATAATTAAACTCTAGGGTATTAATTTACTAAAGGAGTGAGCATGCTTGCTAGTTTTATTGGTAAGACTATTTATACAGATAAGGCCACTGCTAAAATGAAAAAGATAGGATATGCAAGGATGTGTGTGAGTGTGAGGCTAGAAAAAGAATTATCTGAGCTCATTCCAATTATAAGGCTTGGGAACAATGAAACTACATTTGAAGACACAATCTTGGTATCCTACTAACAGAAACCATCCTTAAGGAAATAAGTAAAACTATGGATGCCAACAGATCGTAAGTTAGTAAGAAGTGATTATAAGGAATTGATGGAACTAGATGCATATTCGGAAGCGAGTCAGGAAAGAAGAGATCATGAATTAAGGAAGGCAAATAAGAATTAACAAGGAGGAAAGAAGGGGGAGGAACATTAAGAAGGAAAAGAATTAGTTGCCGCTACAATGGAGGCATCTGAAGATCAAAAAGGAACTGAGGAGATCTAAAATATTGATACAGAGAGAAAACAAAATCAACAAGATATTGTAAGGGGTAGTCCTACATAAGCAAAACTTATAGTATCTTTAGACAATAGGGTAAGTCAAGAATCAATTGAGGAAGGTTTTAAATGTGACAATAGAAGGAAGTCTGGGAGGAAGAAAGGGTCTAAAGGATTTTTAACTAAAAGATCCTCTTCATATCAATAGTAGTTTGGAATCAAATGCCCAAAGGAACAACTTGTGTTAGTAAATTTTGTAGCTGAAGTCAAACTAGCAATAATGGGTTTTTTAGGGACAAAGTGAAACAAAGAGAATATGAGGAAGCTCAAATGCTTACACAGTCAATTGTCTCTACTATCCAACTACCAGTACCATCATTATGAGAGAATAATAATATCTTTTGATAATAGTAGGGAGAGAGTTACTGAGCTAGACTCAAGTGATCAGATGGTTCATCTATATGTGGATTTTATTTAGAAAAACATTAAAGTAATGGTCACCTATATCTATGGTTTGAATTTAATTTCTAAATAAAATTGTCATGGAGCAAGATCTACGTTTCTAAGCAATAATTTAAGAACATTGGATCATACTAGGGGATTTCAATTCCACTGTGTATAGGTCATAAGCATAAGGAAATGTGAATGATAGAAACTACTCTGATAACGTAAGGGAGTGTTTTGAGAAAATGGGAGTTACAAATTTTAGATATGAAGGTTTTTCATATGGAGTAATAATCAAAGATCAAGATGGAGAATAAGAATGAAACTAGATAAAGCTTTTGTAAAAGATAAATGGAAGATAAAGTTCCCTAAAAGTATAGCACAATTCATAGAACTAAAGGTTTTCAGATCATTCATCAATTCTTGTGTTCAGTGCCTGTAAGTGATTGATTTTCTTCAAATTTAATATTTTCCTTGTTGTCCTAGAATGTTTTAATGGAGCTATCCTTAAAGGAATGGAAGTCCCTATTCAAGGAGTAAAAGGCTTTAAGTGTGTCAGGAAGCTCTACTGGATAAAACTAGAGTTAAAGAAATTAAATGCTCGAAGGGCTCCAACAATGAACAAGAATTGTCTAGCCTTAAAACTAAAATACTAAGGATCCAACAATTTTTATATCTAGACCCTAAGGATATTACATTAAGGGAGGAGGAGAAGGAGGCAATCAAAACTTATAAAGAGGCATTATTCATTCAAAGATCTATATTAAAGTAGAGAGTAAGGGTATTATGGATAACAGAAAGGGAAAGGAACACAATTTTTTTTTTCATAATTCTATAGTTACCATAAGGAATCATAATTGAATCAACTCACTCACTAAGATTGTTGGCTTCATAATCTTAACTTAATAGGAGATCAAGCAAAACACTTTTACCTTCTTTAAAAGCTCATTAGGATATTAAGCCCCTACAAAGTCAACTGGAAATATTCTCAGATCTTTCATAAAGAACTAAATGAATAATGATGACAAGGAGTTCTTGAACAACCTTTTAATAGATTAAGATATTCCCAAAGTTGTTGATATGTGCTTAATTGATTATACATTTACTCCACAACACTTAGTGATTAACGCTATGAAATGTTTAACAAACTCATTTTGGTTTATATTTGGTTTTAGGTACAATTTAGAAGCATAAGAGCTAAAGTGAGTTAAAAGCATATTCTTTGAGCCATCCTGTAACACCCACATATCCCTTAGAAGGATATGCAAATGACACACAAAACAGTACTGAAACAATCTAAAACATGCTAAAGCATTCCTAGAAACTCAAGTAACGTACATTTCATTTCATAGGTTGGGACATATTTAGAACATAACATTCACATGGTCCTTATCACATAAAACCCTTAAAAATCCAAATCCAACCTATATTAAGGTTATTACAAACCTTCAAATAAAAAACAAATTCCAATATGTCTCATTACATTAAATACAACTCAAAAACAAACTGAACATTTCCAAAACAAAACACAATCTCCTTGGCCACTGCAGTTATCTTTGTCCTAGTCTTTAAACATTCTTATCAGAACCTATACGGAGGCAAAACCACCGTGCTAAGCATAAAGCTTAGTGGGGAAATAACTAAACAATATATAAATTGGCGATTGTTTCTAGCAGTCGTCTAACATTCACATATACAGAATTAGATTACATCTCAAGCAATCTTTAATTGTTCATATTAAAACGCAATCCAAACAATATGTATCTCAGAATAGAATATAACATATAAAAATAGAACATATTGGCTTCAGAGCAAAACTTACAATTATCAAAATAGAATGCCATAATATTAGATCTGAACTTCAGAGTACCAGAACATAACTTGTCTATATCAAAATCAAAACAGTATTTGATTATATCATAACAGAACTTAGTTATTTCAGAACAAAGCGTGATTATATCAGAAATAAGCATGTAATAGAATACAAAACAAATTAGCCTGCTAATCCTTTTTATAAAAGTGGGTAACAGGACCAGAACAGAAGATGTAACACCCCTCTCCCGCATGACCCGAACCCGACATCGATGGTGATATCCGAGTCCGTGCCCTGCGAGGGTGGCGTGCTACATCACTCAGTCAAAA
>JANITX010000010.1:20050678-20060712 GCA_027564395.1 Erythroxylum ulei | reverse complement strand
ATGTTGGGCCTTTGATATGGGAATTTCGTTCATCCCCTTGCCTTGAACATTCAGACTTCAAATCTGATCCAATTTCATCCCCTAAGCCTCCTCTTGAAAACTCATGTCCATGCAAGTCATGTCCTAGGCTTCCTTGAGGCGAATCACACCATGTATGCTTCCCTTCTTGTCTTTCACATGCCCATGGTTCTCTATCAGGTGTGAGTGGAGATGAGGTGACAAATTGAGGATGAATCCTTCTAAAGAGTGGGGGAATGATGAGAACCAAGCTGGCCTAAGCAAAGCTCTAAAGGAGCCATTGAGCATTCAAGGAGGCGCAGTTAAAAGAGGTGGAGCCAAGAAGATAAAGGAAGCTGTAAATGGGCTAATTGAAGATAAATGGGCTAAACAAGCTCTAATTAGCTTGGAAAGTATTCAAGGCCCAATAAATCTAATCCAAGTTGAGTTAAGAAGCCCAATGTGTGTCTATATTATTCCAATTTGCTCCAAGCATTCCAAGATTTGTGGTCGACATTCAAGAACGTGTGCAAGTTGTCTCAATCAAATAATGATTCTTGTCAAATCATTCAATTAGGGTGATTTCTTAACTTAATTCAATCTTACCTTAATCAGCTCAATCAAATAATGATTCTAGTCAAATCATTTAATTAGGTGATTTCTTGGCTTAATTAGATCTTACCTTAATCAGCTCAATCTAATAATGATTTTGATCAAATTATTCATCTAGAATGATTTCTTACCTTAATGTCTATATAAAAGCAAGCACTGTATTGTTCAATGGGCATAAAATTCATAATTGACGGGGTGAGGTTAATCTCTCTTTTGGTTCCCTTGTGAACTCATGAACTTATCAAGAATATTATCCTATGGCGTTCAAAACCTATCCTATACCTTTGGTTCCTGTCTTCTTTAGACATCGGGTCAAGATTGTTTTGTCTTAAAGCTGTTTTTTGCTTTCTTGGTTCCTTGCTTCCAATTGTATGATTGTTAGGTTTCAAGGTTCATCCTTGAGGTTCAAAACAGTTAGTATCAGAGATTGGGTCAAAATCAGGTTTAGTTATCCTTAAGTTAGTGCGTTCTTCCTTCTATTTGCTTTTGTTTTGTTTCACTTGTTTTTTGTTTTGCTTGGTTGTTCCCATTTGTTGCGGGCTTTCTCCTTTTGTTTGTTCAATCTTTTTTGCAATTCTTGTGTTATAATTGATATATGCAAAAAAAAGGACATGTACGATCAAAAAGAAAAGAAAATGAAGATTGAGGATTGTCGGTTTAGCTATTACAAGAACTATACCTCTTTAATAAGGAATTCTTAGTCAAAAATTCATTGCAACCCCCTATTTTCCTTACCATTGTGATTTAGTTTCTTTGTTCCTAACCTCAATTTGTTGTGTTCTTATTCCTTTGCAACAGTTTCTATTTGTTCATGAACCTTTTTCATTATTTCAATTTCTTTTGTTCCATTCTAGCCAGTTTTGAATTGTTGCAAGTTTAATTACCTTGATTTGGTTTCTTTTGTTCTATAAAGACTTAAAATAGGAATTTTAAGAGTGGTAAAAGACAAGAGTTTGTGTAAGCAACATTATATTGAAAAGAGAAATATAAAGTGTGTAAGCATGAGGGTTGAGTGGCACTAATTGAGAAAAACGGGTAAGGGAGTGTGGTAGGTTGTTGTTACCCTACAAATTTAATCTCCTACTTAAATTGATTTGTATTATAGTGAAGCAAGGGTATCGTCCCACAGAGATCAAAACATAAGGAAGATTTTTTTTACTTTAAAGTAAAGTATGCATGAATGTCAAAGGGGAAAATAGAAGTTGAATGTAAGATATAGGACCATATTGGGAGATTTGTTTGCTTGCGTTAAAAATAAACAAGAAAAGAAAGGAGAAGACGTGATCTAAGTTTAGGAAATTAAAATAAAGTTGAAAGTTTTGAAGAGAGAAATTGCTAAGAAAATTTGAGTAAAAAGTTCAGATTAATTAAAGACCAATTGCAAAGGTTTTCACTAAATCCTTAGGTTGTTTTTAATCATTGAAAATGAATTATATCTTAGATTGGAAAATTAGGGTTCATCAAGCAAAGATGCATTCAAAACAAGCATGACAAGCAACAACTTCTTGTTACTGCATTAATCCAAAACTAGCATGAACAACACAATAACAAGAGCATTAAAATTAAAATCAAGTCTGTTGAACCTAAGTTAATTTTCAACAAAGCCAGCATGCATAAAGTTAACCTATTTCTTGATCCAACTAATTAAACCTACATAAAGCTTCAATTTTAATTAGTTGCTACTACTTAACCTAATCAATTTATTGTCTGACAATTAAATTAATCAGATAACATACAAATTATTCATGCAAAATTTGAATTCATGACTTCAAATTCACATGTATAAATCAACAATCATGTGTAGGTGAAGAGCACAAATTTCCAATCATAGTTTCATTAATTGTATACAGATGCTTCTCATAAAAAACAACCATGAATTTAGCTAGTAGCCTCAACAATTGGAAAAGAGAATTTAGTTCATAATTCTAAGTAAAAAAAGCTTAAAATTCATAATAGAAAACATAGTGCAGAATTCGGGTATAAAAAGAAGAAGAGAAGAAAATAAAACGAGGGTTCTACCTAGCGAGAGAAAGAAAACGTAGAAGAGAAAGAAAAGAAGAGAAATTCACATCCAAAGAAGAGAGAAAACGTGAATCCCCCAAACTAATGCTAAAAGACCCTATTTATATTGGAGCAAGTCTTGTAGTAGTGGATTTCTTTTCCAAGTAGAAGTAGGTCTTTCTTTCCTTGTAGAATTAGGATCTTTATATGGAGATGATTTCTTTTCCAAGTGGAAGTAAGTCTTTCTTTCCTTGTAGAATTACGATCTTTACAAGGAGATGACTTCTTTTCCAAGTAAAAGTAGATTTTTTTTCTTTTCTTGCCAAATTAAAACCTTTACAGGGTAGGAATTTTTTTACCTAAAAATTAGGAATCTTCATTTCTCCCAATCTACATATCCCCTGACCATTTGGATTGTTCCTGGATCCATTTCTTGCAATGGCGAACAAGAATCTTCCGAAAAGTAGAAATCCTAGTTGAAGTAGGATTCCTTATAGGATTAAGATTTTTGGCAACTTTGGTCACCTTAGGGTATTTTGACCTCTTCACTCTGAAAATGACATCCAAAACTCCTAAATCTCCCTCCTGCGCATGATTTTCTTCACTTGACACCTAAAACACCTGAAATGATAAAATCAATGTAAGTGACATAATTTAGACATCAAATGAGAATAAAAACTAAGTGCAAAAGTACAAAAAGATAATAAAATATGAGTGCATCAGAGTGTTAAGAGGATATTTATAACATTCTTTTGCAGGCCTTCAATATGACTTCTAAAGTTGTGAGTGGAGAGGAGGTACCGATTTGAGGACGAATCCTTCTAAAGAGTGGGGAATGATGAGAACCAAGCTGGCCTAAGCAAAGCTCTAAAGGAGTCATTGAGCAGTCAAGGAGGTGTAGTTACAAGAGGTGGTGCCAAGTGAAGTGAATCACACATTAATACAAATCTCAATTCAAGATATACAGATGCACAAGAAGGGGGGTTTGAATTGTGTATTCTTTTTCGTTAAACCCCTTCGTAAATGAATTTGTTAAAAGATACTTGTTCTTTTCACAAAAAACTACTGAAAATCAATGTTATAAACTATTTTCGAGATATTCGTATGAAAACAGTAAAATTGGAAATTGAAAGTTAAGAGAGAGGTTGAGAGTTGATAGATTTTGACACAACGATTTTTATACTGGTTCACCCCAAACCGTGGGCTACGTCTAGTCCTCAGATATCTTTCTGAGATTCCACTATCTCTCAAAACGTTACAAGTATTCTTTGTTTCCAAGCCTCTTCAGGTCTTTTACAATCAGTATTCTTTCACACTTAGCCTCTTCAAGCTATCTGCACTTCTTTCAACTGAAAGGTTTTTTTAGCTTTGTTACAGATAAAATAGCTCTAGCTTTTTCCACACAATAATTTCTCTCAAGAATTGCTAAGCTTTTAATTTGGTAACTTTCGTAACATTTGTAATCTTCGACTCCGACTCATATTTATAGCCTTCGTCTATAACTGCTTCTTGATCTTTCAAGAATCGGTTTTTAGTTTAGTTCTGTAACTAACTCAAGCTGATACATAATCCGACATGGTATCGGATCTTCCGTCTGCTTTCTATCATCTGTTTATTTCTTTCACCTTTAGGCCTTGCGTCTGACTTCCTATCGTCTCATTTTTGCTTTGCGCGTGCTTCCGTCTATCTTTCCATTTTGCTTCCGTCTACTTTTCATTTTGCTTCCGTCTGCTTTCATTTTGCTTATGTCTGCTTTTCATTTTGCTTCCGTCTGCTTTTCATTTTGCTTCCGTCTGCTTTTCTTCTGTGATTATTATTTGCTCTCCATCAAAATTATTTACGTAAAGTCATTTTGACTTAACACTTTTGTTCTTACCCTTAGAGGTCAAATCAAAAATAATCCAAGGATTGCAATATAGTGTTTCGGGTCGTTTCACTTAATTGGAACCTAAAATGAATGGACCGAAGTTAATCTATATGTCATGCTATGCAAACTAATTGGGAAAAAGGGAGGTTTGATCTTTGAAAACATTAATTGAACTAAAGTGAATTGTAAAAAGTATGTAAAATGTATTTTTTGAATTTTTGGGAATAGAAAAATGGAAAGATTAAAACAATTGATCAAAGAGTGATAGTATCCTCTTGAAAATGAGCTTCGGTTATCATAGTTTAAAAATAATTTGATGGGAGTGGAAATCACTAAGTTTCAAAAGGGTAAACCCTAAAGAACTCTTTAAGTCCAAGATCTTAATCAATGGGACTCCGTTTCTTAAAACCTTGTTAAATGCTCTTAGTGTGTGTAGTGGCTAAGTCCATGCAACAAGTCACTTTGGATTTAGAATCAACTCATTATCAAACATAACTATGCAAGATAAAGGAGAATTAACAAGGTCACAAATAGACATATATGAGACTTCATATATTTAAGCTCAAAGTTCTACATAAACAAATCCAAACCACACATTGAATATCCAACACTGGATTAAACTATAATCAAGTATGTTTAACTACAAATCACAAATCCTAAACCTAGGAATTTATAACTCATAGCTGAACATGGATTAACTACTCCCCTCTTAAGCTCATGAAACTCCAGCCATTACTACATCTTCAAGAGGAAGGCAAAATGCCTATCTGCATATAGCAACCGGAAGTTTCACAACTAGGAGAGAATCCAAGCTACCCATGATGGAAGTCGGCGGTGATAATGCTAGGAAAAAATGATGGAGAGAGAAGAGAGAGATAGGTGGTAAGATGATGATCGATGATATGTTCTCTGTTTGTCGGCTCTCCTTTTCTTATCCTAAAATAGGTTTTTTTCAAAATGGGTTAGAAGGTTGGGTTTGCACAGTGGGTAAAACTTCCAAAAATGGTTTGAGTCTTCGAAGTTTCACCGCGGCTAAAGGATGCTTTTCCCGAAAGGTATTCCAGGAAGGCTATTGTGGCTTCGCCACGGAGAAATTTTCTTGAAAGGTTCCTTCAATAATTTGCTGATGTCGCCATAGCAAAACATCATCCTCGCAGTGGCAAACTTTGCCTGTTGACTTGTGATCTTAGTCTTCACTCTTCAGCTCTTCTTCTTGAATGTCGTGTAATAAAAAAATAGTTTGCAATATCAATTGTCCTAAAATCAATTGACTGCAATTACTAACTATTTGTGACAATTTTACCTTCAAACTACATTAATTCAAAGCAAACACTCATAAGCTAAATTAAGCACAATATCTGATAATAAGAGACAAAAATTATAACAAAAACCATGAAATTGTCACCTCAAAATATAGAAAACTTGGGTTCAATCACCAGTAATATTTATTTATCACATTATAGAATAGTGGAGTGAATAGTAGCAAATATAGAATAGAAAACTTACGATAAAGAAGAGAGCTTGGAGGCGCAACGAAGGGATCTTCAGTAGGGTTATTAATGAGGGCTAAGCATTTTATCGAGAGAGACCCCTGGAAGGCTAGACATCCCGACATCGGTTCGGAGGTGACATCGACGCCAACGACCCGACAACAAACATATTTTTATAGAACGATCTCTATTGTTATCACATTTATATCAAATATCATTAGTAATATTAGTGAGAGTCATATTGTTGTTACTAAGGTGGAATTAAAAGAGGAAAGAATGGCCATCCTCAATTTCACAAATGAAAAAATAAATCTCTTTCTAATGAAGAATATTGTTATTGTATAGATGTCATAAATACTGAAATCTATAATTCTTTAAAGGTCATCATCAAGCATGCTAACTTGGTGTCTTAAAAGCTTAAGAAGGTATTAATATAAGACATCATCAATCTTAAAAGAAAATCTTCATATGGAACCTATAAAATTTTAGATAAAGAGGGATTTAAGTCCATTGTGTATCTCTATTAGGAGGAAACTCGATCTTTTATGTTTTTTTAATTATCTTTTATATTTTATATTTATTTTACATTTGTTTTTTTCTATTTTTTGTTTTTTATGCAAGTTTCCATTTTAGATGAATCTCATGAAGCTAAATCTAATAAGCAACATCAATGAGGCTTAGAGAAGTCTTATTAATTTTAAATCTTCTTAACTTATTTTCCACTCTTTGCTTACTATTATTTATTTTTTAGTTGATTATATGTTTATTAAGGATAATGTATGATTTAAATGTGGGGAAGACATTATTTAAGCCTTAGTTAAATAAATAGGGAAGATTCCTTTTAAGTAAAGTGATTCGATAACAATAGCTTAGTGAATAACAATTTTGGAAACATAAACAATAAAGTAAAAGTGATTAAGAGGAATCATTAAAAGTTGGATCACTTTATGTCAATAGATATGAGCATTAATGAGTATTATTATTTTAACACGAATTGAGTTAAGTTGAGCTTAATAAGTAGTTTAATATTCTATATATTTATTATTAATGAATAAAGTGACTATGAATAAATTAACTATGTTAGCTTTCATCTAATTAAAAAGCCAAAATTAAGAGTGGTATTAGTAGCCATTCAAAATTGTGACCTAAGTAATTAGGCATATTAATGGTAAGGTGTTTACTTTTGCGTCAAAAGGTTGAGGATGATGTTTTAAACAAGCTTCTCATGCTCTATAAAAGTTATAAAAGTGCATGCTTAATTAATTGTTTTATATGATTGTTGAATGCAAAAGGAAGTTACTTGTTTTACACTAAAAATTGCAATTATATGGGTCGTTACTTGTAGAAAAAAGTGGATATCGCCCCACAGAGATTGTGCTTAGGCACCATTTAATTCAGGTTGTGCTATGTTTAAGACTCATATTGTAACAGCCCAGACCACCCACCCACAAATATTGTCCGCTTTGGGCTCCAAGCCCCTCACGGTTTTGCTCTTCCCACCCTTGGGAAAGCACTTCTTGTGGGGGAGAGATATTCATACCCTTATAAGGCATACTTCGTTCTCCTCTCCAACCGATGTAGGATCTCACACTCCCACCCCCTTAGGACCTAGCCCTCTTTGGGGTCCAGTCTAGCTGGCACAACAATTCGGGTACCAACTCTAATACCATTTGTAACAGCCTAGACCACCCGCCTATAGATATTATCCACTTTAGGCTCCAAGCTACTCACAGTTTTGCTTTTCGCACCCTTGGAAAAAGGCATCTTGTAGGGGAGAGGTATCCATACTCTTATAAGGCATACTTCATTCTCCTCTCTAACTAATGTGAGATCTCAAACTCTCTACCTCCCTTAGGGGCCTGCTCTCTTTAGCGCCCAGCCTAGCTGGCATAACGATTTGGATATCGGCTCTAATACTATTTGTAACAACTCAGACCACCTGCCCATAGATATTATCCGCTTTGGGCTCTAAGCCCCTCATGGTTTTGCTCTTCCCACCTTTGGGAAAACGCATCTTGTGAGGGAGAGGTATCTATACCCTTATAAGGCATACTTCGTTTTCCTCTCCAACTGATGTGGGATCTCACACTCTCCACCCCCTTAGGGCCTAGCCCTCTTTAGTTCCTAGCCTAGCTGGCACAACGATTCAGGTACTGACTCTAATACCATTTGTAATAGCCCAGATCACCCGCCCACAGATATTGTTCGCTTTGCTCTTCCCAGTCTTGGGAAAACGCATCTTGTGGGGGAGAGATATCCATACCCTTATAAAGCATACTTTGTTCTCCTCTTCAACCGATGTGGGATTGCACACATATTCAAATAATAAAAATTGAAAAATAAACTAAATCAAACAAATTAGCAAGGAACAAATAATGTAACAATAGTGCAGAAACTTTGATTTCAAGATTAAAGATTAGAGATCACTTTTTCCTTATCTTGTCTCCCTCCTACCTTGTTAATTGAATTATGCCTCACCTAAGATGTCCTAATGTTTCAATCACCCTCTCTCAAGGTGTAATCAAATGTCTCTAGCCAAATTAAATGGAATTGACTATGTAATCTCTCAATCTACAAAATCGGTCCACTAATTTAACTAGTTATGAAGCTATCATATAGGTAATCAACTACTTAGTCAAGATCTCTCTCTAACTAATCAATTAACTTGATAAATTTAGGTCTATAAGGTGCCAACTCTCAGTGTATAGCCCTACACAATTTACCCAACTCAATTTCTCAATATATTGTAAGGTTTAAGCATAACATTTATTAAAAGCATTCATTCATTCAAAACATCAAAGCAGGAGTTCAACAAGTAGTTTGAAAGTATTCTCTACAATAAATTTAGCCCCTCATAAAAGTAACAAGTTCAACCATATCCATATTCTCTAGAATACAAAACATACTAAAATAAAAAAAATAAAACAAATACAATGGTAGCTTTCTTACATTTTTTGTATCTGAAAATCTAGAAAATGGAGGCTTGATGGAAGCTCTTGATTATCAGTCCCAATACCCACCTTTTGCAGCGGGAAACTTGTGACTTTATGTGAACAATCAAAAAAATATGAATGGTGGCCGCCGAATATATGCATGTGTAAGGAAGGCTTTTTTAATTTTTTGTCTTTTAGTCACTTAAGGTTTTTTCGAGGTTCGAAAAGACCAAAAAGTCCCTTTAAAATTTGAGTTTGGAAGTGTCTCTGTGTTTTTCCCAATGCTGGCCACGATTGTGGCCTATATGACATGATCGTGGCCCTTAAGTAAGCTCTCTATCACGATCGTGCGGGCCAATCTTTGTTCTTCTGTCAAGATTGTAACCTGCCTGCCACGATTGTGGGGCCAATCCAAGTGCTTCTGTCACGATCGTGACCTACTTACCATGATCGTGGGCCTGTGTTACGACCCGAGTTCCCTTTAAAATTCCTCCGTCCTTCGATATTGACCTTGAAACACTGGCCAACATAGATAATTAGTAAACTAACATAATTTTAACCTAAACACATACTAAATGATCGAACTAATGACTAAACACATATCAAACGATGCCCTAAAACTCGACGCAATTTACACTTATCAATGATTTATCAAGTTCTTGAGAGAAAAATCTTGCTACTTAATTATGTTCATTTTATAAGCAATGTTAAAAATTTCAACTAAACTAATTTTTGAAGGATTCATGATTTGGTTTTCACAAAATTATAAGTTAATGTAAGTATATAAAACCCTAGATAGTTGATGAATAATGTATGTACACAGATAATGAGTACTTTTGATTGCTTTGATAGATTTGTTAAACTTCCATATAATTAAAATTTTGATTACGTTGATAGTGATTAGGATTGGTGTGCTTTAACATAAGCAAAATTTAACGTGTGATGGTATTTGATTTGAATGAAAATATAATTTTTTGTATTTTTCTATGTTTTATATCAAAATTATCCTAATTTAATTAATTTTATGTCTTATTTTAGGTAACTATGGAAGAATTTGCTGTTAAGTCAGAATGACTTCACTAAATGATTTTGATGAGAAACAAATGGTGAAGCTAAAATGAAAAAGCAGACGGA
>JANITX010000010.1:20025875-20036353 GCA_027564395.1 Erythroxylum ulei | reverse complement strand
CCAAAAATTAATCTATCAAATCTCATAATTCATTTAAATCATACTTGTTCAATGAGAAAAGAGTTTGGGGGCCAACAATATACCATACCTTTGAATGCTTGAGAGGATGGAGAGTGGAGTGAGGATCTATCACACTTGTTGATGGTTCTTTGAATTGAAGTACTTGTTCATTTTGGCTAAATATGCGAAGAATGACTTATTTATGGAGTATTATGAGTTTCAAGTTCTTAAGCTGTGCTTATTGAAATGGTCGTTAATATCTTTGACTATTATTTGGGAAAATTTTTGTTTTCATTATTGTCCTTGTATAGTCTAGCGTTATTTATTTTACCTGAGGACAAGCATGGTTTAAAAGTGGGGGAATTGTGGTGTCAAGTTTCTATTGCTTTTAAATGCTTTCATATCTTGATTTTGGTTATAAATCCTTGTGTTTTGATCCAAATGTGAGATAGATTGAGTGAAATTAGTGCAGATGTTACATTAATCCTAATTTTGTGAATATGGCATGAACTGCATGCAAGTCACAGCCCGTGACTCACATGTGACGGTTGTGATGTGTAATACATGGCTGTGATTTACTCATTTCCTTCATTTTCCCATAATGTTTTAGTTATTGCTTGGCAGTTGCAAAGGTGGAGGGCATGAAACCCTAGACCTAGGAGCATACTACAAATAGAAGGAGAGAGTGGTGGTGAAAGACATCTTGCATTCTCTCTTCACTATTTATGCACAGAGACATTCGGGAGGCATAAAGAGATAGAGAGAGAAGTGTGGAGGCAGAGAAGAAGCAGAGCTTTGGTTAAGAGAAGAAAGGAGAGAGTGGTGGCGAAAGACATCTTGCATTCACCCTTCACTCTTTATACACAAAGACATTCGGGAGGCACAGAGAGATAGAGAGAGACGTGTGGAGGCGGAGAAGAAATAGAGCTTTGATTAAATGAAGAAAGGAGAGAAAGCAAAGAATCGGGTGAGAAGAGAGAAACACACCAGAGAGGTGGAAGCTTGGGACAGAGGCAGAAAGCGAGAGCTGAAACTAAATCTTGGTGAACTTGAGCAACCATTCTCTGGGCGAGAAGAGAACAGAGGTAAAAGGCGAGAGCCAATGCTTTAGAGCTTGAGTTTGGTAGGATACCCACCACTAACTTCTGTGTCCAAGAAATCTTCATTTTGTTTGCTCATCTTTATTTCATCTTTTGCTGATAATGTTGAACTCATTTATCTTCTATCTGTTAACTTACTTTCTCTGTTATTGTTTTGTTGCTTGTTGGTCCATCTTTAGTTCATTCATTTCGTTCATCACTTTTACATTTTTGTGTTTACATTTAACATGGGATTGCACTGTATGGAGATGATGAACTGTGTTTATGCTATGATGGGTTTCATTCCTTTTTCTTGAGAAGTAATGTAGCTATCAACTATGCATGATTGATTTATGATTTGTTGTCTTGTTTAGTGTTGTAGTTTCTGAGCCGAATGGGCGTAACAACTTGATTAAACTTTACATCATTTTAGTATTAAACAAAGGAATGAGAGGAGAAGTTTAATATGAAAAGAGAAACTATAGACGATTAGGTTAAGAATTAGAAATATATTAACTTACATGGTAATTAGTAGTCCGGTTTTCATAATTAATTAGGATAATAGCTTGTCGATTGAAAAAGCTAGATTTAGTCTATTATTTGAGTTAATCTTAGAATCCAACTGTTAGTTTTAGTAAGACAATTAACCAACCATTTCCTCTTAATCATGCATAGAAGATTAAATTAGTGAAATTAATTATCAAGAGTTTTCCACTTCGATTTCTACTCATTTTGCTTCCGATAGATTCAATTTACCTTTTATTAAGTTGATTATTTTTCTTTAAAGTCTTTCACTCAACAATTCGAGATAGAGCATTTAGGATTACATTGTTTTTATTTTTAATTCAAAATTAATTTTAGTTAACCAATTTCACCTCCGTGGGAGACGACCCTAGGTAATCACTACAACTACCTCATATACTTGAGAGTATGATAGCCTAGATATATTTTTAGAACATTAGGCACAAAAGAGGCCACTATTGATTTTCCTTTAAAAATTTACGAATGACAGAAGTGTAGCTTAGGAGAAGGCGATGACCTCCCAAAACTTGGAACCAAGATCTCATGTTAGAAAACTTGAAGGAGAAACCACAAGCTAAAGGATCATAAAAAGGTGGCTAAAAATATGGAGTAGTTGTGGCTAAGTTAGGAGGGATAAGTAAGGCGTGGATATGAGCTAAAGGAGAAAAGGCCTTAGATGTGAGGCATAGAGCTCAACATATTATTAAAAGTGGAAAAGAGTTAGGCAAGCAAGAAAGTTTAAAAACTTTATCTTAAATGGAAGCAAGAAAGTAGGGGAAAGAAAAGAAGGAAGGAGAGAAAGGCCAAAGATTTGGAGAAAGGGAGTAGCAAGGAAGAATAGACATGTTAGGGAAGAAGAGAAAAACCAGGAGAGAGAGCCAAATCAAAGTGGAGGGAAAACTGGGAGAAGGGAGAAAGTGTTCAAGCAAAGAAGAAGGAGAAAGATAGAACAACTTGGAGCAATTTGGGGAAGAGGGAAAATATTAGCCAGAGTAATGAAAATGAGCAAGTTGTGTCCAGAAAAATGTTGAAAAAGTAACATGTAAGTCATATTGATAGATAGGAGAGAAGAAAAATACTTCTCTCTCAACATTACTCTAAAATTATGTCATATTTGACTGATGTTGTATAAAATTGATATATAGATTTTTTATTAAATATTCATACATTTTATTTTAATAATTATAAAACATATTAATCTAATAATATAATTTGTTGTATTAAAAATTGAATTTAATTAGATTTAATTTTAACATTTAATTACAATAAAAATAAAATAAAAGGTAAGTTGGTAAAACTAAATAAATTTTTTTTCAAGTTTTTCGATTAAAAATTTTAATAAAATATCTTTTATTGGTAAATTTTTATTATAAAATTTAAATAAAAAATTAAAAAAAGTAATAAAAAAACCATAAGAGAAAAATTGAAGAAAACCAAATCATTATCTTGTTTTTCTTTCTAAACTAAAAGAAACGAAGTCGGGGACTGTAACGACAGAGATAACCTCGCGGCGTTTTCCGTCTCATTTCCTGGAAGGTCATGACTATTTTGTTTTTGATTATTTGACTAGGTCAACGTGGAAAATCAATTAAGTAATTCCCACCGTTTAATCACTCTCGAATCTCGATCCTTAAATACGAACAAAAGGAACTTGTATGTATCTTCTTTCCTCAGGTAGATAACAGAGAAACTAGAAAAGTCAAACTATCCACGGCAGAAGTTGTGATGGTGCAGATAACGAACCACAATAATCAACCTTCCAATCCAACATCTCCGACAATCAACAGATCCTGCTCGCAAATCCACCATCATCATGCTCAGGCAAGCAATGACTATTTTAAGAACATCTTGGACTCGTTTCCTTCCCATCCTCAGAATGCTCACTATGATAGAAGGCACTCTTCTGGGTCTCCTAAATTCAGTCCCGTTCCTCGCTCACATGACCAGTCTGATTACTGGAAGCAACTTTTGGAGTTTGGTAACGCTATCCATAATGAGAAGAAACATTTGTCTGCGCAAAGTGTTTCTTCGACAAAATCATTAGCAATAGCACCCGAGTCATGCGCTTCTTATCCTAATATTTCTCTTCTAGATGAGGCACTACTTGATGGGAGGAGATCTGCACCACCCGACTTTCAGGAGCTTCACAGAAGTCAACAGTCGTCTACAAATTTGACTGCTAATGACCCAGTAAAGGTATCCTCTTCCTCCTCCTCCTCCTCTTCGGCATCGGAATTGTCTTCGTCCGTATCGGCGCCGGAGTTGGAAAGTCAATCAACAAAAAGAACTTATCTTGATGCAGCTCTGACAATTTCTAATTTCAAACAAAAGCCCAGTAGACAGCCATCCTCGAGTGAGCAAGGTCAACCGTCTGGAGACAGGAACGGTGAGAATATTCGGAAAGCGACTTCGCAGAAAATTCCATCACTAAAACCTCCATCAGGATCTAACAAGATTATTTTTAAGTTCGGCACAGTTGATGAAACGTTAATAGCGGATTGTTCGCAGTATTCCGCGGTGACTTTCATATCACAGTCTCCGAAAGCGAGAAATCTCTTCAGATCAATTAGTGCCTGCAGACCCTCCTCTGTACTGCCAAGGAATATGTCATATGCAGACGGGTTAAATAGAAAAGATAATGAATCACAGGTTCAACGACCACGGCCTCTGTTGCGGAAATATTCTGCAGACTTTATGGAAAGTGTTGCCAGTGCTTCAGGTATGTCTCAAAACTTTAGATCTCATTTCAGCACATGGATGTTTGATGTTTCCTAATTAAAACAATTATTGCTAACGTCTTTGAAAATGGGGGATTCGTGAATTGTTTACAATCACTCAGCAAAACAACAGTAAAGCTGAATGTCAATTAGTTTGTTGTCAAAATGAAAATTTGTTTCGTTGACATGTTAGTAATGTAGGTTATGAAGTATAAGAAAGATAAAGGTTGGCTCTTTATGTTCTCATTTTTGCGTTTCAAGACGGACGAACGAAGCAGAGATAAATATTCGAGTCTTGTAAAATGAGGAAAGCTCTTAGTACCCTTAGCATATGGAATGTAAATTGATTGTGCATTGTGTGCATATGGAGTCTGAATGAACTCAGAGGTTCTTTTGACTATAGGAATTTGAATTCAAAAATTCTACAACTTCCTGCAGCGGATTGTTTGACTCTTCCTTTGCTTTTAACATCACCATGAGTTCTGTTAACGTAAATGTTCTAGCTTTGAGAGAATTTAGTTGGATTACGAAACATGATAGTCTGGAATTGGTCTTGACTATATTCTTTACTTACCTTCCATTTGGGAGATCTCTTAGTCCTTCCTTGGGGGACATCTACTGATTAATAGCAGAAGACATGCAAAATATCAGTTTAACATATGTCATCGTTAACGAAATAATAAAACAATTACTATCTCAAATCCTGGCATTATACTCCCTCCTCTTTAATTCATTTCTATTGTAATGACAGGTAATAACATATTGGAGAGGTGCAATTCCTGCAGTAATCCCCTAAAACATTGTTGTAGCCAGACCATACTGACAACTGTCCTCGCCAAGTCATCTTCTACATAAATAACTGCGTTAATGTTATTGCAGCTATTTCTATACTTGACCTGTGCTACAAATAATAAGCTTTGGCTTGAAGTGATCTTGGAAAATCAGAGGGTTAGATGAGAAAAGCAAAAACCAGAATAGATCATTGCAATTACCTTTCTTTGTTTCAGCATTACAACATGTGAGGTTGCCATTTCTCATCTAACCCCGTCCAAGTTTCGTGTCTTTGGCTCAAGAAGTTTTATGTGTGTTCTGCTTCAACAAGTCCCATTCATTCTCTTGCTTTTGTGAGATTTACTCAAGTTCTAAATGCAACTGATGACTAGCAATGACTAAAGCAATAAGCCAATTGGAGCTAGTCGTGAGCCCAAATCATGGATTGAGTTGTACATTAAATCATCGTTTTTGAATATTCAATATAAGTTGATTAAGCAGCAAATGGTAGTGATGGATGATGAAAAGACGTTGAAGATGATTGAATACTCAATATGATTGCATGTTAAATCATCGATTGAGTTGATGTTAAATCATCTCTTATCTTTCCTGTCTTGCTTTTCTCTAGATTCTTAGATATTTTATAACCCACTATCAACATTATTAATTGTAACATTGGTATCAGCAATTAACCCTATTGGAAGTAGGTAGTTTGTAATAGATATGGCATAAGGCAAGAGATCATACAATTATAGAAAGTTCGAAGAAATGATGAAGAATCATATGCATGAATTGAAAGCACAATAAGTATGGGATATTGTTGAAATTAAGGACATGATGGCACATTTTTACCATTCTTTCACAGGTAGCGATGTGAAGTACTTATAATGAATCTCCAGAAATTTCTCTTATGGAAATTAAATGGAAACCTACGAGATTCAATAGAATTGAGTTCTCTCATTTCGATGGGTTAGTCTTGAAAGAGTGGATAGTCAAGCGTGAGCAGTTCTTTCTCTTAGATGTAGCATCTTTAGAGGAGGGAAAGTTTTGACACATCTATCTAATGAGAGCAAGGCAATGACATCAATTATATATTAATGATACATTAAATTTTAAAGAACTGAGTTGTGGAGAGTATATCTTTTCTGTGGAGCAATGCTTTTATAACTCCTTTTCGGATGATCGAATTGGTGAATTGAGAGAATTCAGGAAATCAAGATGAGTTCGGGATAACAACACAATTTCTAATGCCTCCTAAGGTAAATTGGGCGGAGCTGCTGTGGCATAATTCATTAGTGCCTAAAGCATCTGTAATATGTTGGCTTGGACTCTAGAGAGGTTGTGGACCAAAGAGAGATATGAAATAGGTCCAAACCTCCTTTGTGTCCTATGCAGGTTGGAAACAGAATCAATAGAGCAGTTGTTCTTTAAATTGTTCATACTCACATACAATCTGGTTCAGGATTCAACACAGATTGAGGTGTTTCTGTGATGAAGTCCACTGGACTCAAATTGTCAACTGGGTGAGCAGATTGGCCCGAAAGACAAGAAGTAACTCTTGCCTAATTCAAGTGGCCTTCCCATGCTATGGACGAAAAGGATCAACCGAATTCTGAGAGAGAGAGAGACAAACTCAGAAGAATGCCCTAGCTACTGGATTAATCCACTAGATCAGAGAAGTTTTAGTGGAAACTAAAAACAATTTGAATATTTCAGACAGTGCGATAAGAAATTAGGATATCAATTGACTACCATAAACATGCAAGCTGCAGCGGAATACAGATTCATACTCAGTCATATTCTACTACAAATTGATAACGAGCAGGGGGAACGGCGGAAGGTTATATACATGCAGCATGAAAGTATACGTGGCATAAAGTTGACTTGTCCACTGGAAAATCCACATTTGGTATACCTGGCATAAAGTTGACCTGTCCACTGGAAAATCCACATTTGGTAACTATTTCAAGCTGATTCTGCTGGCTGAGGCTGGGAATTAACTTTCCCCATTCGTGCAGATTGTGAAGTATAAAAGTGGAAGTCAACTGAAGCTGATACATTCGGGCAAAATAATTCAGCAAACCAACGTTTTTAAGCATAGGAAGAGGGTCAATTCTGCTTAGTTTCTTGCGAATCTCCTCAAGTTAAAGCCTTGTCATTATAAGATATAATGTCATTCTTGTACGGAACTTTTGTCTATATATTTGGAACTACAAAAATTTTTAATTAAAAATATTTTATTTAAGTCATTGTTTAGGATATGATGAATTATGAAATGATATGAGAAACAATCTTAGTCCATTTTTGTTTCCTATGGTTTTAGTGAAAAAGAAGTGTGGATAATGGAAAACTTGTATGGAATGTTGGGTATTGAACAAGAAAATCATTAATGATAAGTTCCCTATTCCTATGATTGATGAATTATTGTGTGAATAGATGGTGATCAATATTTTTCTATATTGGATCTTAGGTTTGGTTATTAGTAGATCAAAATGTTTGAGTGATACATTAGAAAACTTTTAGAACTCATCAACGATATTATAAATACTTTTTAATGCTCTCTTACATTAACCGGTGCACCTATAACATTCAAAGCCTAATGAACAACTTTTCAATCATATTTAAATAAGTTCACACTATTTTTTATGATTATTTATTGCTATAAAGTGCATATGTTGATCAACATATGGAATAGTTAGTTGAGTAGATATTAAACCAATCTACTTAAGAATGAAGAGTTTAAATGGAGAGAGAATGTTGAGGAGTTATTCATATAACTTACAAGAAAGGGAGTGATAATGATGCCACTGATTCTCTTTTGAGTGTGTTTAGGGAAACTTTGTTTTGCATGATTATTTTAGGAATGCAACCTATCTTGCTTTATGAGATTAAAAATAGTTGTTTTAGAGATTAAAAAAAAACTTATAAAATGATAGAGCAATCAAAGTAAGGGGAAGTGTTGTTATGATCTTATACATAAAATGACGAGCTTTTAAGGAAGAAAGGTAGGTTGGTAATGGGTAGTAAAATTAGTTTTTAAGTAAAATTTTGTCTATTTTTCATTATAATAGTATGAGAGGTCTTCTGGTAATGTTTTGAACTTATAAAATGTTTTAGGTTGTTTTTACTGACAAGAGTTAGAAGGTGATATTATAATATATTTGATAGAGTATGTTATGTGTTAATAAAATAGGTGTGAACCTTTGGCATCTCCTATATTGTTGTAGTATTTACCTATTTCTCAACATGTATGGATAGATACTACTCTTAATTTTATGAAAAGACTACCAAAATTAGAAGGGAAATTAGTGGTGTCACTGAATATGGCTAGATTAATTAATTTTGACCATTTTGTAAGCTTATCACATCTAGATAATGTTTAATTTGTGGATTAAATTTAGTTCCTTAGGTTTTTAATTTGCATGGAATGTCTTAAATAGTGATTGGTGATAGAGATGCCACTTCAATGAGTTTATTCTAGAAAATGTTCTTTAAACTACAAGGAATGACCCTATAATCTTCTACTACTTTTCATCTATAGATTGATGGAAAAATAGAGATAATGAATAGAGCATTAAAACTTACTTTTGATTAATGATTAGTGATTGGCACTATAATCCATAAATTGAGGGGAAAATAGAGCTAATAAGAATAGCATTATAGACTTACCTATGATGCACAATTTGTGATTGGCCTTTTAGCTGGAATAAATGGTTACCTTTGGTAAAGTGATGTCATAACACCAAAGGTAACTGTGAAGAGTTAACCTTAGGCTTTAAACACTAGAAACTACCTCCTTTTATGTAGTAAGCATGGATCTATTTGACCTATAATAAATTCTTGTATTTGATAATTCTCTATATTCTTTTCGTAAACTATACCTAGTTGATAACTTTAATGGAATCAATTCCTAATTCCCTTTCTTTACTTGGAGAGTTCAGGTAACTCCAATTCACCTTAGTTAGCGCATTTCTTAATGTGCTTCTAGACCAAATGAACCTTCTTAATATGTGCTTAATGGTTGTGATGGTGTTTATAAGGGACCAGGTATAAGAAGTCAAAGTATATATGGAATGTGTTTAGGACTAAGTTTATAAGGTGAACTCTTCCAACTAAGGAAAAGCTTTGATTGCACCAATTTGAGATTTGTCTTTTGATTTCCTCAAAAAGGGGATCAACATCAAACAAATAGATTAAAAGAAAGGATCTCACTATAAGATGGCCTCTTATTAGAAATGAGTATTCCAATATAAAGTAAAGGGATTTGGAAGCTTTAAGTCTAGTTATACTTTTTAAGCAACTGACATTTACACTAGCACTTAAGAAGAAGAACAATTGGCTCTTTTGTTTATTTATTGACAATCTAGATAAAAACTTAAATGTGTTAACTATTGTAGTCATGGTATTCACTTAGTTAGGATCAACTTTAAGGAATAAGATTAGGTCATCAACAAATGATAGGCTAGAGATCCTCATAGCCTTACATTTAGAGTAGAACTTAAAAATTTTTATCTAGTGTTATACCATTCCTGTTCAACTTAATTAAAATTTACATACTAAGATTGAACAAGTAAGGGGATAAGGGTCCCCATGCTTTAATCCCTTTTCTCTTTGGAAAAAGATGGTAAGAATATCTGTAAGGCCCTAAATTATACCGTAGTTGAAATGTTACATATTCATGAAGGCATATGTGATAGGTGTTAAATTGTGACATGATTGTAAGTTGTATATATTTTGAATTTTGGTTTATTGGATCATACTTAGTGATTTGGAAGTAATTGATACTATTAGAAAATTGATGTATTAAAATGTACATTTGGACAAGGAAAAGGTCAAGTGGTAAGACAAGTTGGTACATGAAAATTGGATGACTAAGCCTATACATTTAATGACATTTGGCAAGTAAATAAGGGGCAAATGGTAGTATAATTGAATGAAATTTAGCAGCATTGATTAACTGACAAATGGCCTAATAGGTGTGTGACATTTGGTAGCTTAAAGTGAGGACAAATGTGATACATGCATCAGTGACATATGCTCCTCCAAGATTAGGACACCTGACAACTTAGGTGTTAAACTTGAAAAGGTTTTTGTAGCCTTCATTGAAGCATCTCCACCGAAACCATTCACTCTGTTAGCTCTGAATTTTGCTTCAATTCCACTTAGAAATCTTGCAAGATATTGCATCAAGAAAGCTACTGCAAGTTATCTTTTATGTTGCTGTCTTTTGGATGTTAAGATCATCCTACACCTACCTAGATTTTGGAAGTGTTTTGGTTGCATGAAAGGCTCGTTTGGTTAGTTTTTTGAAGAAGGAACTTGAAGGTAATCAGGTAAGGGATCTATAAACTTGATAGTATGTATTATTACAAGTTTTATATAATTGAAT
>JANITX010000010.1:20008144-20019428 GCA_027564395.1 Erythroxylum ulei | reverse complement strand
TCCGGTACCAATTAATCTAGGACAGCCATAAAGGCATGTACACTAGCACCCGTTCTACGGAAGCGGGATGTTACAGAAAGGATAATAACCAATAAGCTATATGGAAGAGGGCATTAATGTTGTAAATATCAAATTGGAAACAATTGAAAAAGTGAAGCAAGTTGACTATATATGGAGTTTTCCAATGATAGAATAACCCTTTGTGTTAATGTTGGTGAAGAATGAAAAAAGGCAATGGTTTTGTTATTAGTTGGGGATGAATTTTTGAAGCCTATGAAGTGTTCAATGAAAGTACTATTAGGGATGATTTTGTAATACTATGAAGTGTTAGGTATATCATTTACAACTGTTTAATTAAAGTTATGGGCATTATATTTTTATTTGGTGTTCAACTCAAGTTCTTAATATACCAATTTCATATTAAGTCTATATTCTCAAACATTTCATACCAATTTCATACTAAGTCAATGTATCAATTTCATACCAAGTCTTTTAATGGAATCTTTTTATAATTTCTCTTCTCATGACTTCCAAGTTAGTTAAAATCATTGTGTACCTTGTATTAATCAAGTATACATTCAAACATTATACAATAATTCATTCTTGCAACTTTTGTCAAAAGCATGTCTACACTATCTCTTTTCTAGAATCTTTTATACTAGTAATGTGCTTCCTTATTCATACTAGAATTTATACTCTACATTTGATCTCTAATATATTTAAAACATGTCATATTTTTATTTAATGATTTAGGAATAGTGACACCATATAATTACTTATCCGTCAAAATTTGTTTTTCATTCTATTGTTTTTTAAAGTGTATGTTCATATTGACATTGAAAAGTGTATTACATTAAATACAAAATCATCATTTTACTAGGCCCTGTTTTGCATTAAAGAACGTCGATAATCGTCCAGTTTTTTCATTCGTCACCTCTGGTTGTTTGTCTGTCAGCTTTTGTTTAGTTTTTATGTTCTTCTTTAATAGTTTAAGGAATGTCATCTGGGTTTTGTTTCAATGCAATGAACGTCTCAATTATGTGCTATTGTTTGGAATATTGTTTGAATCACTGATTACTAGATGTATGAATTACATAACTATTTACTACATATGGAATGACTTTGATCTCTTATGGATGATAGGAGACACAATAAACCCTTAGAATAGTATATAGGCTGGAAACCCATGATGTAACTTCGATGAGGCTTATTAGTGAAATATTCCATGAGCTTAGGAGTCATAACGGGAAGACACTTTATTGATTCATATAGTCTAACAATGCCACCTACCTTAGTTGCGTTATAATTTCAAACATAATATGTCAACTATAATGCATAATTTTGGACTAATAACTTAAGAAATCCACCTATAATCATGGATTATCGGAGCCATAATAAACCACTAGGATGGTATATAGGCTGGAAACCCATGATGCAACTCTAATGAGGCTTATCGATAAAATATTCCACGAGCCTAGGAGTTACAGCGAGAAAACCCTTTCTCAATTCATATGATCTAACAATGCAACGTATGATATTGTTTGTTTGAATTCAAATTTAGGATGTGACTATGGTCACCTAAATACTTAGAAGGAGTTCAGAGTTCATGCAATTTGTAAAAGATCAAATGGATGTTGAACATTGTATTCGTTGTCCACGTATAGATTGCTTAAATGTGAACATTTAAAGTCAAGATATGGTATATAAACTCTACACTCCATGGATTTATCATGACAAACATTTAAAAGCAAGTTGTGGTAGAAGTGTTGACATAGGTGTTGTTGATAGTAACAATAATGATGCAGTATATTCTGATATTAATGATGATGGTGATGATTGGATTGGTGAGATGTTAGAGGATTACGGGAATTATATGGAGACTATGAATGAAACAGGTTTGCGTAACATAATTAGTAGTATTACTGAAGATAATTTTGAGAAGTTATTGAAAGTTGCTCAAGAAGAATTATATCCAAGGTGCTCAAAATTCTCACAATATCTTTTATTGTGAAGTTGCTGCATTTGAAGGTATATAATAAATGGAGTAACAAATCTTTTGAATGTTAATTGACTTACTTAATGATGCATTACCTGCTGGACACAAATTGCCCAAATCTTACTATGAAGTAAAGAAATTGTTAAGGGACCTTAGATTAGGATATACATCAATACATGCTTGTAAATATGATTGTGCTACATTTTGGAAGGATAGTAAAGATCTTGAAGAATGTCCCATTTGTGGTACATCCAGATGGCGAGTGCATGATGGGAAAGGGAAAAAGATACTAAATAAAATCTTGAGATACTTCCTTATTGAACCAAGAATATAAAGGCTTTTTATGTCAAAAAAACTAGTAATAGATATGAGGTGGCATAAAGAGAAACGCATTGATGATAACATTATATGTCATCCAACAAACTCAATGGCATGGAAAAATTTGATGGAAAGTTTCCATGGTTTGTAGAGGATTATCATAATGTTTAACTTGTTTTAGCCTCAGATGGATTTAATCAATTTGGTAATATGAGTACTACAAATAGTATGTGGCCGGTAATTCTAGTACCATACAATTTACTTCAATGGAAGTGTATGAAGGAGCCTTTTATGTTATTGTCTTTAGTTATTCGACCTACTACTCCTGGTAAGGATATCAATGTATACATGCAACGACTAATTAGTGACTTCAACCATATCTTGGAGGTTGGATTAGAAACTTATGATGTTGTTGAAGGTGAAACATTTATAATGCATGTGGCTGTTTTATGGACTATAAATGATTTTTCTGCTTATAAGAATTTGTCTGGATGGAGTACTAAAGGGTATATGACCTGTCCTATATATAACTATCAAACTCATTCAATGAAGCTATGAAGTAAAATATGTTATACGGGATATCATCGTTACTTGGAACATAATCATAGATGACAAAGTAGCAAATTTTTTAATGGAAAAATAGAATTGGGTGAAGTTCCTTTGCATTTATCTGGTGATGATGTGGTTTACCAACTATCACATTAGGCTAACATTACACTAGGCAAACATCCAAGTAATAAAAAGTGAAAGTGAAGTGTTGTTTTGAACTTAATTGGAATAAAAAAGCACAATTTTCAATTTGCCATATTAGAGGGAATTACTATTGAGGCATAATCTTAATGTGATGCATATTGAAAAAACATTTGTGAAAATATTTTAGGAACTTTGAAGGAAACTGATGGCAAATCGAAAGACAAAATTAAGTTTAGATTAGACTTGGAAGACATGAATATAAGAAAATATTTGCATTTGAAAAGAATAGATGATGGGTTATACATCATTACATTTCTTGTTACAACATGTAAAAAAAGGAGAACCAAACTTTTAGTCAATTTCTTAAATCAATCAAGTTTTCGGATGGGTATGCATCTAATATAGCTCGTTGTGTCAATGTTAAAGAGGGAAAAGTATCAGGGTTGAAAAGCCATGATTGTCGTGTACTTCTGCAATGATTACTTTCTATTGGAATGTATGGGTATTTGTCGAAGGGTGTGTCCATAACTTTGGGACAACTGAGTGAGTTTTTAAAACAATTATGTTGCAAGACACTGAAAGTAAAAGAGCTTGAAAAAATGGAAAAAGAAATAACTTTGATTCTATGTAACCTTGTTTCTTTTTTTTTGATGTTATGGTGCATTTGGCAATTTATTTACCATACGAGGCAAATCTTTATAGATCGGTTAAATTTTGATAAATGTTGCCCATCGAAAGATAATTTATATTAAATTATACCTTTTTTCTATATCGCCTTACTTAGTAACAATTGTTGATCTTCTATATTTTGTTTAGGATTTTATGTTATAACATCCCATCACCTGTGGGAGGCTAAAATAGTAAATATGAGTGATTAATGAGAGCTTAGAAGGGCATTTTTCCATGCTCATGCATAATATGTCATACATATAGATGTGACTAGTGAAAGTTTTGCACATAAAAATAATTGTACATGCATTCATGAATGATTCCGGGTCTAATTGAATTGAATTGGGATGTTTGGAAATTTAGTGAATTTTGAATTTATCTATAATGGAAATATTACTGATTAGTGAAAATGTTGTATTTGTGAATTTTGGTAAATTTAGGATTTACTTTCAAAATTTATAGAGTATTGTAGAAAATAGGGAACAAGAAATCAAAAGATATTTGGAGATAGTTGGGTTGTAAAGATAAAAGTAATGGAGTTAGTTTCAAAAGAAACTTAGTTAGAGTTGAACCTTAGGAAAAGTGATAAGTGTAAAGTTGCCTTTATTATTTGTCAGAAGGAAGTTTGAATTATCCGAGAAGTAGAGAGGGGTTTGTTCTTTTCTTAAGTTCTCTCATTGTAATCACCTTCTTCGAATTCTCTTCAAACACAGAGTTTTCCATCAAAATCCTTCTGAGAGATTTCTGTATTTTTCCCTTTTCCTAAACAAATCCCACCTTGCTATTATCTATTCTGTACTAAGGAAAACCAGTAGTTGGTTAATTTTCACAGTGAATATGTGATTTCTGCATAGAGTTAGGGCTTGAAGAAAGTTGAAGCTTTAGGAGACTTCAACAAGTAAGTAGTGAATAAAATTGTTGGAGTTGTGGATTTTTGAAATAAAGTTGATGAATTTATTGTCAGTGCATGATCATGGCATTTACGTATATTTATATTCTTGAGCATTGTGTTAAGGAGATGAAAATTGTGGATATGGTGTTATTTGGTTTTTGGATGGATTGTTAGTGATCAGATATTATGGAAAAAGGTTTTTGAGTTGAGGAGTTTAGATGGTATCGTCTGTGAAGACATATCATCTTAGGTTGACTTCTGCTTCGTCTTAAGTTCACCATCTGTATCGTCTGTAGAGACGTATCGTTTGTGATGACGTCATATCGACTTAAGAGTTGCATCGTCTTAAGTTGATTTTGCTTCGTCTTAAGTTGACTCTGATTGATCTACCTTTTGATTCATCTGCTCTTTGCTTCGTCTACTTTTCGATTAGTCTGCTTCTTGCATTCGTTTGCTTCTTGATTCGTCTGCTTCTTGCATTCGTCTACTTCTTGCATTCGTCTACTTCTTGATTCTTCTACTTCTTGCATTCGTCTGCTTCTTGTATTTGTCTGCTTCTTGATTCGTCTGCTTCTTGCATTCGTCTGCTTCATGCATTCGTCTGCTTCATGCATTCGTCTACTTCTTGCATTCGTCTGCTATCTGCTTTGTCTTATGTGGACAAAACCTTGGTTGATTCTTTCAACCATAACTTTGTCATCCGACCTCTAAATGACCTGATTTTTGAAGTATTATATTCATAACATATTTCTCTATCTCTCCATAGAAACTATAGATTTTGTTTTTGACTCAGAAAAGAGTAATCTAATCAAAGTAAGGATATCGGTTGGAATAGCATGAACTGGATATTTTACTGAACATTTTCCTGTATTTAGATGATATCTTGATCTGTAGGATTCTAAATAAGATGATTGTTAAATTAGAGTAAACGAAAGATAGAGACCTACAAATTGTCTCATGAAGTCGAATTATGATTCGGTCTCTAAGATGTTCAATTTCTGGATGGAATTTGTATATAGTAAACTGTTTCTGAATAAGAACAGTCCGAAAATGTGTGAGGTGTATCTTCCCAATTACTTAACCAAATTGAGTGATTTTGGTGTCAATGGAATCATAAGACATAGAGGAACACTTTTCGGGAAGAGAGTATGACTAAATTACCTCATTTTTTCCCCTTCTGATTGAACGTGAACAGTGGACCCGAATAAGGTGTCTTGGAAAGATCTGAAGTGATTCAATGAGAAAAGAATAAAGATTTTTAATGTGTGATGAAATTAAGGGATTGATACCCGGGATTATCATCATGAACATGCATTATACATAATTCATTTCATACATGAGCATTATTGAACAATTATAATTGTGCAAATTGTGATATTTGTGTATGTTGTTTGATATAGAGGAGCAACTGGAACGTCAACCTTTAGACATTACCGGTCCATCTAGGCAATAGCATATTGGAGTGTACTGTGAGTCAACCTAGATGATTTCTTAGGATTGATTTGTTTGAATTGATTTGATTTGTTAAACTTCCATATTACTGAATTGTTTGTGAATTGTTTCTGAATTATGGGCTTGAAGTCCGAGGAGTTTAATATTTGGGCATGTATTGGAAGTGCTTTGATTTGATATGAATTTCTAAATGACATTTAATTCTCAACAAAATTTGAATGCCGGACTTAGGTCTGATGATTATGAGCTTTGTTTGAGCATTATATGTGATTGTGATATATGACATATATGTATTTGATGCATTTTATAAAATGTAATCTGTGATTTCTGATTCTGCACGTAGAGCTATGCTTTGTGATTCTGTTTTGACTGAACCCTATGGGCCAATATTCATATAAGTTTGTGATAGACACTTGCTTACAAAAATAAGAACGAATGTGAGTCTCATACATATAGCATTCATATAAGATTGAAAATCTTGAATGTTTTACAAAGCTGTATTGAATGACTATATGATATGCCATGTTATGTGAGTGTCTGAATAATAAATTTATGTTTAGAATGACTAATTGTGCAATATATGATGTGTGTATGTGATCCGGTGAAATCATCAATGATGGTTCACTCATTGAGTTCACAAAATTTATAAAAAAATTGCAACGTGGATTTTTAGGTAAGAGATAGGAGACCTAGTGCTTTAGGTAGGACTAAAAGGCCCCTTTAGAGAATTCATGGCTCAAAGTTCGGTCAGTTGGGATTTTTGGACAGATTAGTTAGACTGTGACTATTTTCCTCTTTCATGTAGTACTATTGTATTAGGTTTTTTATGATGTACATGTAAGGAGTGTTGAAGGACACAATGTAGACTTTCGGCTTTTATGCAATGAAATGAGAAAATAGTTGGTTTTAAAATATTGTGATTTTTTATGATGTTTTATAAGTGAATTATGATACTGTGCTATGTGAAATGAATGTAGTGATTGATCGTAGCTCGCCCTTATCGTAGGATATATACCATAATGACCTGACGTCTCATTGTGTACCATGCGGTAAGGGGGCGCTACATATGCTCTCTTAGGTGCTATATAAGTAATAGAGCTCGACCTAAAGGGTCTATTATAGAGGCTTATAGAGTGAATGAATGCTTGAAATTTTGTTCGATATACTTAAATGATGTGGAGACAAGACAAGATTTAATATACAAGAATGTAACCTTAATTTTGATCAAGATGGTGGCTTATCAGTTTTCTCCCAATCAGTAAGGCCACCTAGTGTTAGAAAATATGTAGAGTTAATAAAGACTAAATCAAATTTGGCCATTGGTATATTTTGAACAATTTCTAGGAAGTCAATATATATACGGAATCTGAATATTACTTTTGATTGAAATTTTCATATTTAAATTTTGTGGTTCAATCTATAGTTCCTGATCTTGATTTACCTTTTTAATTAGAGAACACAAAGATTTGATTCAAAGAAAAAGGATTGTTAATGTTGAAGAAAAACATAAGATTAAGTTCCCATTATGGTTTAGGGCTCGAGTAAGTTATTGATGGAATATTATAAAATTATTGCAATTTGTACGACAGATTAACTTTTATTTATATTTTGTCCTAAAGATGATGCAGTTACATAATCGTAACATGCAAGAGGTGACAACAACATTATATGCTTGGCATGTGGGCCTCATATGTATGCCAAAAATATACAAGTTGATTGTCAATAGAGTTAGATTTCACATACAAGATCGAGACAATCGACTTAGAAGTCAAAATTATGGGTTGTTGTTAAGGGATGTCATGAAGATGATTTTATTGAATTTTATAGTGTCATCTTAGAAATAATATAGTTGCATTACATCAAGGATAAAAAGGTTGCTCTATTTAAGTACAAATGGTTTAATCTTGGTGACATAAAAGTGAATGACAATATAACTAGCATCAATGTCAGTAAGCATGGTATGCTAATGACCCTTTTATCCTTCCAAGTCAAGTGAAGCAAGTATTCTACCTCATGACACTGTATTAGGTAGAAATTGGAAAGTTGTTCAAAAGTTTCAACACCAAAATCTCTTCGATTTTTGTGAAAGGGAAAATGGTCTAATAAGTTAAAATGGTGATGAAGTATATCAAAAGATTGAATTAGAGCTAAATAATAGAGCTATATAAATATAAGATGTAGATATATCATCATTCTATAAGAGAGATGTTAATCCTAATATAGTATAAGTGGATAAAGTACAAGCCAATCTTGTGGTAGAAAGAGATGAAAACTATATTGAGGATGAATCATATGACAATGATTATACTTTTGACCAAGCATAATATTGATGAAGAGTCAAATTATAATTTAATTAGTGATGATAATTTTCAAGATCTTGATAATGATAATTGAAGGTAATAAAAATATTGTTTATATTGTTTGAAATGTACTGTTGATGTTTGAGTTATGTTTATATGGATTGTCGATGTTTGAGTTATATTTATGCGTATTGTTGATGTTTGAGTTATGTTAATCTAGATTGTTGATGTTTGAGTCATGTTTATGCGGATTGTTGATGTTTGACTTATGTTTATGTGTACTGTTGATGTTAGAGTTATGTTAATGCGAATTATTGATGTTTGAGTTATGTTATTGAGGATTGTTGATATTTAAGTTATAGATATCCAATATAATGACACCTAGTAGAAACAAAGGGAAGAAGGTGGCAAGTATCGAGGTTATCCTCCCCCATAACAACCATATCAATCAAATCTTAGCTAACAACAACAATTGAATTCATCCACCAATGAGCCCAGTCAATAACAACCTCCATATGCCTCAACTAGTACAGAGGGATCTCCAGGTTTGTTAATCTTTAACACCAACAAATAAACTTATGCTCAAATATATATTTACATGTTTAATGCGTATTTTCTTATTATTAATCATTTGTTTTCAGGTTCCAATATCAATGTTAGAAAAAGAGGTAGAGGTATAACTAAAGATTGTGAGTTGCTACGTATGAATGTTACAATGAGTAGCCAGTTGTCTGTACATATTGATACCTTGCAAGGTCATCCTTTAGATAAGATTCAATCAGCAAAATTATCTAGTGAGTTGGGGGTAATTTCCAGAACTAAATTGCCTTGCCTAAAGCATGCCAAGCAATTGAAGGAAGCCAACTTGCTAGAGAATGCTTTAGATAAAGCTTCAATAAAATTTTAATTTATTTAATTATATGTAATATTGTCTTACTTATTTAAAGACTAATTTCATTTTTACTTGTTGTTCGTAGATGAAGCTAAATATAGTCAATATCGACAACCCTAATGTTTCAAATTGTATGACTTCACTATTGAAATAAAGGACCAAGGATCATTGTTATTGACTACTTCAATATTACAAATCTTTTTCTTCGGATGAGGAGGTAAGGAGACATGTTCCCGAACGAATGTCTCCAAAAAATTGGAGCAATTTGTGTGATTATTAGGCCTCTCCTAACATTTAGGTTTGTTTTTTTTTTCTCTTCAGATTTGCTTCCATTAATCTTGTTACACTATTTAATGACTATTTCTTTTCTTCATTTAGGAAAAGTGTGAGCAAGCCAAGGTAAACAAAGGAAAATATAAAAACTCCTCAAAACCAAGGCTCTAAATCATTTGTTGTCCTGTGAAATGAATATGTAAGTTCTTTGTTTACAAGTTATAATTATATCAGTGAACACAATATTATTTATTATGTTTTGTATTTTTTCATAAAACTGAGTCACAAAGAACTACATGGAGAAGAGTGTGATAGGATCACATTCTACAAACTAACACACTACAAGGAAAGTGAATGGTAGATGTTTGAAGAAGTGCACAATAACTATGTAAGTATAAAATTTTGTTTAAATTTTATGTTTATTTATTTATGTAGTACTAACTAATAATATTCAAATTGAATATTGATTTTTTTAAAATTTTAGAATAATATGCATAAGTTGTTGTAAACATCAATATCTTACAGAAATAAGCCAAAAGTAGATGACATTTTCAACGAGGTGCTTCGTACATGATCCAGATACATCAAAAGGCTTGGGTTTGGCCCTAAGCCAACTGTTCCATCCTCGTAAAGACCAACACACATTCAACGTCTTGAAAAGGAAAACATGTTACTTCAAAAAAAAGTTAGCCAAGCGTGGAAAGTAGCTAAGAAAATTATTTGGCCCGGGTTCTATAAGTAGTGAAGATGAAACCAAGTCTGAATGATTAAACAAATCTTTGTATTTTGTATATAAGTATTTTTGAAGTTGTAATTAAAATCTTGTACACAATCAAATTTAATGATATTTTATTTTTTATATATAATGCTTCAAATTTTCAATTATTTTTTATATTTTTGTATAATAAATTATCAACAAAAATAAATAAATATTATATACAATAATATGGATTAAGAATGCCACAAATAATTATAATTAATATGGTAAACATTTAGGTAAAATGTATATTAAAAATTTGACTATGTTTAAAAAAATGTAGCTAAAAGTTTTTGACTTTTTTGCTATATTCAAAAAACGTAGCAAAATAAGAGTCAGCAAAATGATTACGATGATTATAGGAAAACATCACCTATAGTTTTCAGTCACAAAGATTTGATGACGTTTTTGGTAATGATATCTATTAACGATGATTTTAGGAATTTTAGCGACAAATTTTTTTGTCACTAAAAGCCTGTTCTTTTTTAGTGTTTATCTTGTACATATTTAGATGTATATGACAAAATTTTTGGGATAATTATACATTGCAAATAAAATTATGATGGGATTATAATTATGAGATTCATATTGCATTTATGTATTAGCCTTAAATTACTCCTAGTCATTATTCTATGAAGACTAAGCATTAGTATAATGTAAAAAAAACTATTGCATGTTATGTTTTTCTTTATAAAGGGAGTAATTAATCTCATAGGCTAAAGTATGGAAATACTTAAATAAACATGTAGGTGAATGTTAGACAAAATGTTGGACCCCGTTACCGGAGCCCAACATTGGGCTCGGAAACCCGAAACAAACGTGGGGAGGAGAACTTGAAAGTTGAAACTTTTGAAGAACTCTCGTCGAAAGTATATCTTTTAATTCTTAATTCACCTCTACATGCAACTGTTAATAAATCGAAACCCACAACATAAATAAACTTTTACAAACTTTCTCATGCAAAGTTCATTAATAACAAAATCAGTGTTTTACAAAGCTTTAATGGCATTTCACGCCATATTACAACAGTTAAGTACACAAA
>JANITX010000010.1:19816332-19831906 GCA_027564395.1 Erythroxylum ulei | reverse complement strand
TACCCTAGCTCTATATAAGAATAGCAGTATCTGTACATCTTTTATTATCATTTGAATAAAAATCAGAAGCTTTTACAACTAGAGTTAGGCACTTCCTGATAATGTGTTCATCGTTTTCCTGGGAGATCTAGTGAACCAACAAAGATATAGTAGGCGCAATTTTAAGTATGCTTAGTATTACTTACTTTCATGTCGATAACCTAAACTTCAAAAACAAATTTGCAATGTTGTCTTAATTCTTACACAAGTTTTCAGATTCTCCACTGTTACTAAATAATCATTAGATTATAACCCAATTTTCTTCAGTAACTTGTGCAATATTCAGAGGATTAGTAGAGAAGAAATAGATATGATGAACTCTAATGTGCAATATTCTGCAAATGAAGGAACCCCATGAGGTCAAAAGAGTTCAGATATATAGATGGAGCAATTCGTACCTGTCAAAAACATGTATCAGTGTGACTTTTGAAACATACCTCTGTCTGAGTTAAGATATATAGATGGAGCAATTCATAATTGTCAAAAACATGTATCATTATTGCTGCTGTAACATACCTCTCTCTGCCATTGCTTCGTGTTTCTGTAGCGAAGATGTCACAAATGCAGTTGGGAACATGTGATTTTGCATAGAGAGTTCCACAGCTAAAATTTGAAATACATAGCATGGTCTTATACTTTTAGGATTTGTCAGAAAACGAAATGTAAATTTTGATAAAGAGAAAATATTATGTAAATCTTATTCAATTCCTCATAAAATGATAAATACTAATATTTATAGGGTAGGGAAGCTAATCAAAGTCTTAAATTAATAATAAAAAGTACAAAAATACACTTAAATAGAAAAACTACTATAAAAGATAAAATAGCCTCCGAGTAAGTCAAAAGAATAACCATATTCACATGGTTAAGATGTTGTAAGACTAAGAAAGGACTTTCCATTAATATGTAATAAACTCCAAAACTCTTATTAGAATCAAAGGTTATGAACATTTGAAGTCAACATGTTTGTTTAGGACTTATGGGCATTTCAATTGGACTTCTGATTTAATCTACTTCAGGATCTCATCTGCTACATGTTCTACTTAGTCACCTTCACTTGAGAAAAACTCAACCTCGAGTTACCCTAGACATCTACGTACTAGGCTTAGTAATTCCGGCTCAACCTGAAGTTAAAATGTTAGGCGGGGTTGACTGAGTTTTAGGTTAGGCAAGCTTAGGGGGCCAACTCGAACGGCTTGAACCCCCTCCCCAAAAGCTTGGTTTAACCTTGCAACATGATGTTGTTTTGATCTGTAAGTTTGATACAAAGGTATGAACGAAATGTGCAAGTATTCAGCACATTAAATGTTTTGATATTGCATACTATCTAGGAAGTCCACGATATAAGTATTGCACTAGGCAGGGTCTATTACAGATTGAAGGTCTTTTTTTGGGTATTGCACTTTTTGTGGGGAAATCTAGCAACTTGGGGGAAAGACAAAGTGTGGTGGCCAAGAGTAATGTGAAGGCAGAATATAGGGCAATGACTCAAAGAATTTGTGAAATAATCTAGCTTTAAAGAGTAAAGGAAGAACTCAAGGGACTAGTGGGCCATCCATCCATTAAAGTTGTTCTATGGTAATAAAGTAGCTATCAATATCATTGAGAATCCAATTCAGCATGATTAGACAAAACATGTGGAAATTGACAGGCATTTTATAAAAGAAAAACTAGAAAGTGGACTCATTTGCATACCATTGGTACATCAACATATAAATTGCCAATTGCTCCAGACTCCTTCCAGATAATCAAACATTTTGAAGAAAGTTTTGCTACAATCTCTGAATCATTCATCGACCTCTCAGCTCAATGGAAACAAGTTCTTTGTTAGCAACTACAACAGTACCCACAACACAAATGCTCACCATCATCAATAACGGACAAAGAAGATAGTGCTTTAGAGGACATCATTATTGAAGACTAAAATGTAGGCCATCTGTTAGGCCCTCTTGTTTAATTATTTAGGCTATTTGCCGGCCACCTAGCTAGAATCTTTTTCTTTTGTTAACTTTTGCTTTTCGCTTGTCCCCTACTTTTAATTTTCTTGTTTTGGACGATAGTTTCGTCCTTTGTCTATATAATGTAACAACTTGAGCGTTGCTTAGCTATGAAAAAATAAACGCTTAAGTTTACATATCCTTTCTGTCAAATTCCTACTTCAGCTTGCAGATATTGGCGATCAAAAGGAAACGAGAAATAAAGGTATGTTCTCTTTAGTTTTTATGTTTTCATCAATAATTATCTATTTTTCTTTAATCATTTTATATTATCTGCAACCTATCATTATATTTTTATCTATAAGTTTCATTTATTTAAATAAATATGAGTTGATACATTTTCTTACAACTTGTTTACGCTATGGTTTTAGAAAACTCTTTATGCAATATCTTCTGGATAAAATTCATTAATTATGCCTAATTGCTCTACTTGTCGAACTATTCACCGATTAATAATACATAACGAAGCACAAATAAAAATCAGTCAAAAATGTATCAAAACGTTTACTCAAACATATAATTTTCTTAGCTCTATAAATGCTGAATTTAAAATATTAATTTTCTCTTTATATTTATTCTAGTTTCCTTTTGGGCATTCATTTGCGTAATGACCTTCTTCTTTACATAGCCAACATCTACAGGTTTTCTTGCCTTGAGGACAATAATTTTTCTTAGGTTTTATTTGTCTATAAGCTTTTCTTCGAAAGAATTTTTTATATGGTTTAAAGGGAGATTTTCTAGTGTAATTTCGTTTGGGATATTTTCTCCATCTATATCGAATTGGTTTTTGTCTATTATGTTTTTGAGTGTGAGAAGTTTCACAGCCATATTGTTGTGGAACTTTGGAATATTTAGCGCAACATAGTTGAATATCTCTATGTCTTAATCTTTTATGTAATTTTGCCTCTACACATTTTTGAGATAATACTTCTTTTGTTATTGAAATAGCTCCGCCTTTTTGATATTTATTTGTTTATCGATTAATTCAGATAATTGTTTACTAATACTCATTAAGTGTAGTTTCAGAAACATTTATAGAGCTAAGAAAATTTTACATTTAAGTAAATGTTTTGATACATTTTTGACTGATTTTTAATTTTTCTTCGTTATGTATTATTAATCGGTGAATAGTTCAACAAGTAGAGCAATTAGGAATAATTATTGAATTTTATCCAGAAGACATTGCATAAGGAGTTTTCTAAAACCATAGCGTAAACAAGTTGAAAGAAAATGTATCAACTCTTGTTTATTTAAATAAATGAAACTTATAGATAAAAATATAATGATAGGTTGCAGGTAATATGAAACGATTAAAGAAAAATAGATAATTATTGATGAAAACATAAAAACTAAAGAGAACATACCTTTAGTTCTTATTTCCTTTTGATCGCCAATATCTACACGCTGGAGTAGGAATTTGAGAGAAAGGATATGTAAACTTAAGTGTTTATTTTTTTCATAGCTGAGCAACGCTCAGGTTGTTAAATTATATAGACAAAGGCCGAAGCTATTTTCTAAAACAAGAAAAGTAAAAGTAGGGGACAAGCGAAAAGCAAAAGTTAACAAAAGCAAAAGATTCTAGCTAGGTGGCCGACAAATAGCCTAAATAATTAAACAGGAGGGCCTAACAGATGGCCTACATTTTAGTCTTCAATAATGATGTCCTCTAAAGCACTATCTTCTTTGTCCGTTTTTGATGATGAGGGGCATTTGTGTTGTGTGTACTATTGTAGTTGCTGACAAAGAGCTTGTTTCCATTGAGCTGAGAGGTCGATGAATGATCCAGAGATTGGAGCAAAACTTTCTTCAAAATGTTTGATTATCTGGAGCAATTGGAAATTTATATGTTGGTGTTATAATCATGTTGGTTCCTCGATAGTTTATCTTTACTAAGGATTCAAGGTTGACTTTTAAACATTGTTGATAAACTCCTTCGAAGCAGTATAGGTTGAATTGATTGACTAGATCCTAGTTAAATTCATAATTTGGGACAGTATCAATGGGTGGATACATACCATTACTAATTCCAATTTGGAGGTAGGCGATTCTAGTCATGAGAATTTTTTATTCTTTTATGCTTTTGACTTCTTTAAAAATTGGGTAACTGCTGAAGACTTTGAGGAATATTTCTCGGTCCTTGGCAAAACGTTCTTTATAATTTTTAACTGCCAAGATGAATCCTGCGAGGGTGTAGATTGGTTAGGTAAATTGTGTCTATCAATCCACTATGGAAAAATAGCTAAGTAGTAAGTGGGTCTGCTTCAGGAAATATAATTGCTTTGGGTCAACAAATTGCTAATGTCTTCAACAAAAGACTACTAAGGCAGAATTTTGAGTTCCTTGTGAGCATGTTGAGCATAATTAGTATCTATACACCAACTTGTGGGTAGAGTATTGATATTCTAGATATAATTAATTGATATTCTAGAGATAATTAATTGATATTCTAGAGATAGTTAGCTAATATTCTAGAGATAATTAGTTGGTCTAAGACTAGAAATTAATGGCTAAATTAATGGGATTTTATCGCTTAGAGAATAAATGAGTTCTCCTTGGTTTAATGAGGTGATTAGGGCTATATTTTTCCTATATATTTTCTGTAATATTCACAAAAAGAGGAAGTAAGAATTACTTCTCCCTCTGATTTTCTTCATATTCAAAGCATCGTTCCAAGCACTAGAATCTAAGATCCATTCGTGGCTCCAAAGCCTTCAATGCCTCCTCTTGATCGTGTATGATAAGGTTTCGAGGTATTAGCTCCATAATTGTCGTCATGAAAGTGACCATCTATTGCAACTGGGTAACTTGCCATTAGATTAAGCAGTTCAACTTGCATTGATATCGAATGATATAGCAAATAAACATGAACAATTCTAGCAGTCAACTATGCATTTAGGGTTTGTCAAAAGAAGAAAAGCAGACATTGATACAGAGAAAATATTATATAAACATTATTCAATCCCTAAAAAATAATAAATACAAATATTTATAGGGCAACAAAGGCTAGTTTTGAACTAGTAATGGAAAGAGAAAAAATCCCTTTAGATAAAACAAGAAAGGGTTAATTTCACTGGACGTCCTCGTGGTTTTATATTTTATTAATGTACCTCCTGACTTTTAAAAATGATCAAAAATCACCCTATAGTTAGTTTTGTGTTTATAACATGTCTCCCTACTGTCAAATTCTGTTACAAACCTTAAATTCAATCTCTAAAATAGCTTCATTTTTGTTGCGTAACACTTTAGTGGCAAGTAGAGTCAAATTCATCGGACCCCTTTGTAGTTTTGGATTTTATTAATATGCCTCCTGACTTTTAAAAATTATCAAAACTCCCTATAGATTTGTTTTTATAGTGCCCGTGAATTTAACCCGTATGGTTTTGTTATGATTCTCATGACAACTTTGTTTATATTTTATAGATACATTATCCAGTCCCATGTTGGAATTTGCAGAACATTTACTTGATACTAGGCTTAATTGAAGGTCTAATAATTATTAATCAAAGTATCATAACATTAGTTTGTCTTCCAATCTGACTTAGAAAGAGAGCATTATAGGAGTCAATCAAAGAACTATCAAACATCATTCACAAATATAACTGTTGGCAGCAGGGGGGTTGGTTGTTATAAAAACAAAACCATAAGGCATTTTGATAATTTTTATAAGTCAAGAGACACATTGATAAAATGTAAAAGCAGCAAAAATATAGGGTGGTGCAGTGAATTTAACCCAACAAAAAACTATAAAGAAGACGAAACAGGCTAAAGTAATGGATTTTGACCTCGAAAACAGGTGCAATCACATTTTCACAGTTGGAACATTGGGGTTTATGGCTGTTTAAAACTGACATGCCCGTTTAGGACTACGAGTTTTACAATTGGACTTCTGACTCTGGCTAGTTCCAGTAACTGATCTGCTACGAGTTCCATGTTAGTCTCCCAAAGGATGATATTTACTAGAAATGCAGCAATATTTACAAAAGTTTACTGATTAATATACTTTGATTTTTGTCATCTCTTACGTAATAGCTCTGGTTTGTCTTTAAAAAATCAACCTTTTCAGTCACTTATCTAAATTCTAATGGAGATGGGCATATCTATACATGCTCCTGATGCAATCCTTTCTGCCTTGCTCTTAGAAGAAACTTATCATATACGAGTATTTAGACATTGAAGAAGCTGATAATTCCACAGGTTTGACGAGAGAATTAGTTCATTTGCCGAACAAAAGTTTGGAAGAGATGGTATTGAAGTTCAAACAGGATGCAGAGTGGTTAGTGTTTCTGATAAGGAGATCGTAACAAAAATCAAAGCCAAGGGAGAGGTTATCTCTATACCACATGGCTTGGTTTTGTGGTCTACTGGCATCAGCACTCGCCCAGTTGTAAGGGACTTCATGCAACAAATTGGACAGGTTTGTTACAAACTAGTGTTTTTCATTAAGAGTTATGTTGAAGTTCAGTAGTAATATGGTTACAATCCATAGCCAATTTAACATTATTTTGTCATATTCAGATATATTTTGTTTGAAGTGGATGACTGCCGCTTGATGAATTCTTAATTTTACTCCATCAGAGATTTTATTCTTATTCAGGGTAATAGGCATGTACTTGCAACTAATGAATGGCTGCGAGTGAACGGAAGTGAAAATGTATATGCCCTTGGTGATTGTGCATCAATCAATCAACGTAAGGTCATGGTATGTTCATCTTGTTATCTGAATAATTAGCACCGATATTTTTTGTTTGCTTGAGTATATCAATCATGGATGTAGTAAGCCTTTCTGTAACTTGAAACTGAAGGATGATAATATTGTGGTTGTATTAATTTTTCCTGAGAGGAAAATACTTAAAAAAGCATATCCTATGGCCTTTCTATTTCTTAATATCTTGAGAAATGATTACATCAGCTTTCTATCATGTTTGTTTATGGTTGCATCAATTTGTGATCACTTGTGAAGTAATCATTTATCTAATTTCAAATTCTTCTGACAATGCACACTTTGCACTACCTGTGTCTTTAGGAAGATATTACATTGATATTTAAGGCTGCGGACAAAGATAACTCTGGTACCTTGACGATTAATGAATTCCAAGATGTCATAGATGACATTCTCATCCGATACCCCCAAGTAGATCTCTACCTGAAGAGCCAGCATATGAGTCATGTTACCGATCTATTGAAAGATCCAGAGGGAAAAGAAAGAAATGAAATCAATATTGAAGAATTCAAACTAGCCCTTGCTCACGTAGATTCACAGACTAAAAGTCTGCCTGCGACTGCACAGGTATTTTATGTTTAATGGAGTAACTTCCAGTTCTGTACACTGCTTGGTTAATCAATGTGTCACACTGGTATCCTCATCCCTTGATTTCAGGTTGCTGCTCAACAAGGTAAGTATCTTTCTAGATGCTTCAACCGCAGGGAGCATTGCAAAGATCATCCCGAAGGTCCTCGACGCTTCAGAGAGTCTGGACGTCATCATTTTCTTCCCTTCAGGTATGGTATATTATTCATGCTGGCTTTGTTGATTGCATTACAAACGAGATTTTTCGGTTGCTATTTTATTTTTATGCTGACTTGACAATATATGTTAGTCACATTTATGCATGAAAGTATTCTTTGTTATATCTATGTCTCAACTTTCCCCTCTTTGAAATTATATTTGAGAGAAAATCAACCGTGATATTGCAAAAATCAAGCTTGAGAACAAAGTTATACCAATGCTGCTATTATTATACGAAAAATATTAGTAGTGTGAAAATTCAAATAAGCAAATAATCTATCCTGTATTATTCATCATATATATATATATATATTTTTGTCATCTCTAACAGAATAGTACTCTAAACATGGATATAATACCATACTTATATGTCCCAAATATTATTATCCTGTACTTGTTTAGAGAATTATAAATTATAAACTATCGATATATTATACTAATTTAATTTGTGAAATGTGAATTTTCTTAGTTATAGTAAATTGTTAGCGATATTTTCCTACTATTATTATGGTTTCATCATAACTTTTGAACTTCACAAACTAACATTAAGAAAGGACAAGTTTCAGTCTTGTATTTAGTAAAATCAATAGAAATTGATCTAACAACATTACAAAATATGAAACTAAAAAAGTATGAGTTGACAGTGAATTGGGATTATACATGCATAAGTTAGGATCTTTTTTTAGTTTTTTGTTGTAATCTACAAGTGACAACAAACAAGTTACGGAGACAACACGAGTTAATGAATTAAATTATTCAATCTCGAACTTTTTATGCAAAAGGTAAACCTCATGTTTTAGAAACAAGACTATTATACCCTCCTCGCGAGATTGAACTGAAGTGATTAAAAGGTAAAAGACACAGGATCAGCCAAAGTCAACTCAAACGTTGATTCAGTACATGAAAAAAGAATTCTTTAAACTACAATCATAAGATTATATGGATAGAACTGTAGAACAGTTGTAGCAAAGTGATAAATATCTCAAAATAAGAAAATAAAACATAAAAATTATTCATATATAAAATCTAATTCATGACAACTTTAAAGAACATTAAGTATAAGGTGCAATAGAATATCTACATTACCTAATACGTATATGTAAATGAATTAACTAGAATGTCTGGTTGAACTAAATACAGAATCCTAGTATGGTCATAATGTAAAAGATTAGAAGAATCGATGACATTTATGCGTTTGTGACAATTGATATGCCTGACTATTCACAATTGCCAGGTATAAGCATTTTGGGCAATTTGCTCCTCTGGGAGGAGAGCAGACTGCTGCAGAATTGCCAGGGGACTGGATTTCCATGGGTCACAGCACTCAGTGGCTATGGTATTCTGTATATGCTAGGTAAGTGTGAGCTACCAAAGTTATTTCTTACTTTGCTATTGATTCAGCATACAACCTTAACATTACTGTTAAATATGCAGCAAACAAGTGAGTTGGCGCACAAGGATGTTGGTCGTAGGAGACTGGATGCGAAAATTTATTTTTGGAAGAGATTCAAGTCGTATTTAAGGCAACAAATCTTGAACTAAATTCACCTCGAGGAATACTAGTTTCTTCCAATCTATATGTCGTATATTGTGCATACGTATTATATAATAAAATCTTTGCCTCCTGAGTTTAGTGTGGACTCTATGGCTATGTATTTGTTACAACTACGAATATAGTATGAGAGAATAGTTACAAGAGCTAGTAAAAATGTATGCTAAAAGGTTGCTGTAATTCTGAGAAGCCTTTGTTCATTGTATTATTTGTCAATCATTCTGACTATGTTCCTGCGATGCATCTGACAAAAACTCTTATTTTTGGCACCCAGTCGTATCAAAATAATGAACAGCCTAAACCAGTCAGCTCATAACCAAACCCTATATGCCCCTTCTGATTAGTTTGTTGCACGTTAAAAGTTGTGGATTTTCTCTTGAAGCTTATCACTGAACTAAGCATAAATTTGGTTGGTTTGTCAAGTTCAGTTTCAAGTAAGTTAGAAGGAGATAGCTCTTTGTTTTTTTCTCTTTGAATGTATCATAATTTTAGTATGGGTAGTTAAGCTTACGTATGGTACTATACTCTACATTATTGTACCTATATCATAACTGTAAATTCCTCGCTCCCTCCTACATCTGAGTCTTGGCTAGTTTTAACTGGAACAATCTCAGGACATTCAGCAACCGATTAACTACCTTTCGCTGAGGTATGTAGGCAGAGTCCCTTTTAAGAGTAGGAATGGCATTATTCTTGAATTGTTCTCGTTCCATGTATTAGTATCTAATAAGCCATAATCAAGCTATGCCTTAACGAGTTGAAAGGATTAGTGATGAAAATGGTAAGCAGGTACATGCTGTTCACCAATTTATTGTAAATACTACATTGACATTGCTACACGAACTTGTAGTAAATCGTCCTAAGTTTCCGATCTCATACTTGGGAGGTTGTCTAATTCTTCGCATGGAATTTTGGGATCACTCTGAAGTATTATTGAGGAGCTTTGTGAGTAAAAGTTTGCAAGACTAAATCCCAAGGGATCTTAATTTGTCCTTTGTACCTTGTTCTGGGCTGTATGTCTCGTCCAGTTTTGGGCAGTAAGCAAAAGAATTTTCCTACAAAATTAGCTTCAACAGCTGGGTTAATGCAACAACAGGCAACAGCTGGGTTAATGCAACAACAAATTGTGAAGTTGATGTCCTTGAAATGAATCGCATCATGCTTAGACAGTTTCAAACATGGAAACATCATCAAATAAAAACAAAGACTGCCCTTTTAACATATATTTTCACTTACTACACAATCTTAACAGAACTATGATGAAGGATCAAACATTCACAGGAGCTTTGGAAGTATATTCCCCACTTTTTATTTAGTACTAACAATACGCAAGCTTATCGTTTTATTGCATATCATGACATAAAATGATGAGATAAGAAACCAAGGGGAAGTTTAGCCCATAAGCATGCAAAAAGACGACCAACTAAACAGACTAGCTCATAACAAGAGTTACGAGTACCTGCAGCAAAGCTGACCAACAGGTCAATTCCCAATTACATTACCACAGCATCTTCATCTACAAAACTCAAAGTCTGACAAACAGAGTCACCTGCCACCTCATCCTCCTCATTTGTGCTAAAAAATGATTTTCTCCCTACCAAATCAGCCACTCTTTTCACAGCCCCCGAGTCCCTCGGAGTCTCGTTGACATTTTTCGAAGTTTTAATCTTGGGTAGTTCATCAGCAGCCATCAGCGAGACTGATGATGTTGACGGGGATTCCACTTCCACTTTATCGCTCTTATACAGTACTACCTCACTTGGAATTTCCCACTTCTTCTTCACTCTACTACTCTCCATTTTCTGATTCGTTCCACTACCTCGCGAGGCACGTCTCTTAGTACCTTCTTCTTTATCACTGTCTGGCAAGGACCTCTTTCGAACTTCACATGCACTTGGTTTCCCATTTGGTTGATTGGTTGGAATATGACTATACCTACTAGCAACAACTCGTCCGGGTTTCACCAGCTTTTTTGATGGAACTGATTTTTCTCCATCTTTGAACAACGTCTTTGGATGAATTGAGGAAAGAAAACTCTGTTCTTTCTTCACTGCCCTCTTTGAACCTACAGTGGTGGCCGCCTGTTTTGAAACTTGAGTCTTTGAGACCGTTTTGCGCGATCTTGGACTCACACTAAAGCTCTTTCCTCGTTCTTTGATCACCTTCAACTCATCAATTTCTTCAAGCTTCCAAAAGCAAGATTTACGTCGATCCTGTTTTGAAACAGGGGTAATCTCCTGCTTGCTCAGCAACCGAGGCGTGGATCCAGAAACGATCTCCGCAGGTCCCAGACTCATTCCTCGACGGTTGGTTTTCATTTTTGAACTCGAAAGCAATGGCTCTTCAATCTTGGCATAGCAACTCTGTTTCTGCTCCATAAACCTGGCTGGAACCTTTTTCCCTCTCTTTTCAATGGACGCAAGACTTTTCTCAGCTTTCTCAAGCCTAAGCGCTTCTAACCTTGAAGACAATCTGCTAATCTCCTTTTCAATCTCCTCAATCTCCATATCGATCTTTCTCTCATCACGATTTTTCAATTCTTCCTGAATTACATGCTTAGGTAGAGAAACCCTTTTAGAAACAGGCAACAGTTGATTAGCTATGGAAGTATTTGGATGAAGAGGTTTAATGAGTACAGAGGAGGATATTGAAGAATTGAGAGAAACAGATGAGTTCTCAAAAACAAGACTGAGGTTCTCTTTGCTGGAATTTGAGTCAAAAGACTGAGACCACGAAGAGGATTTACGCCCAGCGGAGTCCTCCAGACCACCATTGTCAAATGCCGCATTATTCCATACCTGAAGCTCCGGTGGGTTGATCGCATCTGGGTATTGAAGTCGGCTCATTATTATTTGCAGATCAACAGTGATGGGCAGGTCTCTTCTTCTTCTAAAGATCCAATTCTCAGATCCTTTTCTTGACGATGTCTTGTATTTTCTTTGGGACTGAATCTTGACGGGTTAGAGAGATGACAGAAGCGAAAGACGAAGGGCTTATGTTGAAAGAACGTTTCATTTTGAAGATTTTTTGACCGTTGGGGACAAAAGTATACGTTGAAAGGCTCGTGGACGAGTAGAAGAAATCTCAGCCGTTGGAAAAAAACGGCTGTTACTGACGCTCCGGTTTGATTCAAAACGGTATATAATAATTGAAAAATAAGAAGACGAAAATGAAAATGAAAAGAAAACCTCTTCAAGTTTCGGTTAGCCAGGCTTTCCTCTAGGACATGTGGGCGTGGGGCCTTATCCTTGTACAGGAATCTAGAATCAAATCTCCAAACCTTATTAACCAATATACACCTTTTCTGACATTTTTTATTTATAAAAAACGATACTAAGCTTTCTTTTTATAATTAAACTTTTAATTATTATTAAAGTATATAAAATTAAATATCTCATATTTTTTCCTTTAAAATTTTCAAATTTCACAAGTAATACAAATTAATTTAAATTTAAATTTTCTTTTTAAACTGCTCTTCATATTTGTGTATACTCCCATCAATTATAAATTATAATTCTAATTTGTAATTAGGATTATATAAATTAAAACTTTTCTAATTTAATTCTTTAACTAAATAATTTATAATCACAGATCAATATTAACGTCTATTAACGTATTATGACTATCTAATAGAAATATCAAAATGGTTTGACCCAACTTATTCATACATATTTATAATGTATACTTTAAACTTTTCGTTATCTAATGTTTCAATTAGACTTTAAGTATGAAATTATTGTCTATATTTAAATTTAATCATAGTTGTTCTTACTAATTAGAAATTGATATTTAAAAATATATTTTTAAATCTCAGTTCATTCTGACTAGAGAATTTATTAAATCACTACCAATTAAGAATAAATAAATAAATAATTCTCTCTAATTATTTTATAGCGATGAACTCTTTATTAATTTACTCAACTATTTTCATATAGTTCATACTATATATAAGTACTATCAACTAAGCTATCATAAATAGAATAGTCATTAGTACCATTAAAACATAGTAAATTCACTTACGATTCTTTGATAATCTCAAGTTTAAGAATCAGTTATACAACCATTAGAACGAAGAAATTCACAGACACATAAGAAATATTTTATTTAGGATCCTCGTAATTAGATCAATTCAGTACTTATTCTCTAATAAGTGATAAGGATGTATATAGAAGTATCAATCCCAATAGATAAACTGCCCTAGCTATTTTCAAATAGTTTAACTTATCTTGTTGTATCTTGCTATAGAAGATAAGGTTAGGTAGCTAAAACCACTTTGTAACTTATCTCGTTGTATCTTGCTGTAGAAGATACAATTAGGTAGCTAAACCTAACAACCTTTTTTTTTTTTGATAGAACGATTGCGCTCAGCGCATATTATTGATATCCATAGTTAAAACATCATACAGAAAAAAGGAGGGCATATCCTCCATTCTAAACTAGGCATAGAATTAGTTTCCCTAGCTATCGTATGAGCAACTTGATTCGCTGGTTTTCTAATAAATGCATATGAGGTAAAAGGAAGCTCGTTTAGCAGAGCTTTACAATCCTGAATGATCATCGAAAAATATGAAGAAAATGCAAGCGTAGAGTGCAAAAACTGAGTAACAATCTGACAATCCGTTTCTACGCAAATTGGAAAGAAGGATAAGGTTTTTAGCCAACTCAAAGCTTCCCGAAAACAAAGAGCTTCACCTACTTGTGGATCTCGCCAACCTGGAAGCATCATAACTTTCCCAGCACAGTTGTTCCCCTGGGAGTCCCGGATGATCATGCCAATGCCATAGAAACCATTCTCGAATAAAGCCACATCAATATTACATTTATATTGGTTGGGATCTGGAGCCACCCAAGAAGTATAAGCACTGTGGTTTAGGGGTTGTCGTGGAGCATGTGATGCTTTTGCTGCTTGCCATTCAGAAATAGTTGTCCTTGCCCGACCTATAATAAATTGACGAGAGTGATTACGTGATGACCACACAACATCGTTACGGTACATCCATAAACTCCAGAGAATCATGAATATCTCCTCCTGTTGGGGATGCGTAAAAGAGGAGACCACACGCATTAGCCATTCATGTAAAGACGGGATAGTGTTCCAACCCACAATAGAAAGAAGCCAAACAGACTGGGCAAATTCACAGTAATAGAACACATGTTGTGGTGTTTCCGTAGTCTTACCACAAATAGGGCAAGTGTCATCCACTGCTATATGTCGGCTTCTTAATGTGGCTCTGCATGGGAGAATATTACGTAGAATGCGCTATATAAGAATCTGTACTTTACTTGGAACTTGAACCTTCCAGATTCTTTCCCATGGAAAGCTTGCGACATTAAAATTTCCATTGGTCAGCTCTGTGGTAAGGCGATAACCATCTTTGACTTGGTATTCGCCGATTCTATTTTTAATCCAAACCCAATCATCTGGCAAAGGTGAAAGTCTCAATGGAATCTGTAGGATAAGATTGGCATCTCGTAGGGTGAAAGAATTGCGGATCAGCGTTTCGTTCCATTGGTGTCCTACCATGAGATCAGCCACCACATGTAGATTCAAGTCCTCTATAAATTCCATCTGAATATTAGGGTCCGCCTCATCCATCAACCAAGAATCCCGCCAGATGTTGATAGTAGCACCATCTCCAACACGTCTTCGGCAACCTTGAAGTAGAATGGGTCGTACTTGACAGATACTTCGCCATATCTGACTTGGCTTATGGCCTATATGTGCTGTAAAAAAATCAGAGTTAGGAAAATATCGTGCCATGAGGATTTTTGCAGCAAAAGAGTGTGGATATTTAAGCAATCTCCACCCTTGCTTTGCTAATAAGGCAAGGTTGAATTGGCGCAAGTCACGGTAGCCTAACCCTCCATAAATCTTTGGAATGGCTATACGTTTCCAGCAAAGCCATTTGATGCCTTTATTGTCTAGTCCTCCATTATGCCAAAAGAAACCATTCATAAGATGTTCCAAATCCTTACAAATATCGACAGGTAATAGGAAAAGGGACATGATGTAGTTTGACATAGCTTGAGCTACCGTTCGTAGTAAGATATCTTTACCCGCCTTAGATAACAATTTTGCTTTCCATCCCTGCAGTCTCTTTGTTAATTTTTCCACCACATAATTAAACACTTGTCTTTTATATCTTCCAATGACAGATGGCATTCCCAAATAGGTATCATGCCCATTCCGCTCAGCAACACCCAAGATTTGACAAACCAATTGTCTAGAAGTCTCTACTGTATTAGGGGTAAAAGAGACCTCAGATTTGGAAAGATTTATTTGCTATCCCGAAGCGGTCTCATATATGTGTAAACACTCTTTCAACTTTAAAGCCTCCTCTGGTGTGGCTCGGGTAAAGAAAAGGGCATCATCTGCAAAGAAAAGATGGGACACCGGAGGGGCTCCTCTTGCAACTAGAGCGTCATGAATCGAACCTTGGGCTTGACATTTAGATAACATGGCTGAGAGACCTTCCGCGT
>JANITX010000010.1:19647869-19659212 GCA_027564395.1 Erythroxylum ulei | reverse complement strand
GCTTACCGCTACTACATTAATTTGTTTTAACGGAAGTGATTTCTTTTATATTTGGTTGCAGGCGACAGCATCACCATAAACACATACTAAACTACCTACTAAAACATTATGTAATCTACCACTATCATTTTTATTGAGCGCTATGAAGCTCTCTTTTTTTAATTGAATAAAATTTATATTAATAATAGCAAAGCTATCTTAACATTACAATAAGTTCACAAAATAGTACAAAGTATAAATCTAATTGACTAAATTACAATTCAGGATTATGGATTCTAGCTATTCATGATGCCTATAAATAGAGTATACTGAGCAATTTTAGCAATTATAGTGGATCTGATCCAATTGATGATATCTTTGACTATTTGATGCTTATTTACTTACTCACCTCTGTAGATCCTTTTGTTCATTTCCTTCTATAAGGAGTAAATTGTTGATGTAAAAGAAATTTTGTACATAACTCCATCTTGCAACTTTCTATAAAGTTTGTCTTATTGTCAAAGGATATCATTAGGCTAAAGGAATTGATTACACTAACACCTTTAGTCCTATTGTCAAACTCACCATTGTTTGCATTATTCTCACTATTGCTCTCTCTCACTATTGGTACATTCTTCAACGTGATGTCAATAATGCCTTTCTCCTTATTCCTTTCCAAAAACCACTTTTTATGTCTTAACCTCCTGATTTTATAGACCCTCACCATTTCACTTATGCTTATCGTCTTCCCAAAGCTTATTATGGTCTCAAACAAGCTCCATGGACTTGGTTTCATCACTTGATTCATAAGCTTCTTGAACTTAACTTTGTTTCCTCCAAATTTAACTCCTCTTTGTTTCATCACACCATCTCATCTCACACTATCTTTTTTTGGCCTATACAACAATAACCTTCTAGTAGAAATCTTGCTAGGAAGTAAGGTGTAGGTAAGTCCAAAAGTACGTAACCTTTCTTTTAGTCTATGTGGATGATATCTTAGTGATGAGATCCTCACAATCTTTCTTTTCCTCCTTTATTCATTATCTTCACTTTACCTTCTCTATCAAAGACTTATGACCAATTCATCATTTCCTTAGCATCAAAGCCACTATCACATTTCATGGCTTTCTCTTTACTTAAGCTAAATACTCTAAGGACTTTCTTCTTTGCACAGGAGTTAACCATTCCATTGTAAATACACTCATTATCCTTACCCTTCTTTTGTAAAAAAGCTATGGTCATCTACTTTCTAATCCTATTGAGTATCATAGTACCATTGGAGCTTTACAATAATTTTGCCTTACCCGTCTTAATATCCATTTTGTTGTCAATAAAGTCTCCTAGTTTTTACATTGCCCCTACTGATACTCCCTAGAAAACAATAAAACGGATTATACGATATCTTTGTTCCACACCATCTCATTGAATTTTCTTCAACAAATTCTCCCCCTTACCTTATAAGCTTGTTATGGTCCTGAATGGGTTGGTTGTCCTGATGATTGTTATTATATGTCTGGATACTGTATATTTTTTGGGCCTAATCTCATCTGTTGAAACGCCAGTCATCATTGTCAGATCTAAGACAGAAGCTAAATATCGAAGTATTGCTCTCACAGTTGTTGGACTTGATTAGATCACCTCTCTCCTAGGTGAGATAGGATTTTCTCACATCACACCCACTCTTTGGTGTGATAATCTTGGTGTCAACTATCTTGGTACCGTTCTTATCTCTCATGCTTATGGAAAGCACATTGAGATTGACATTATCAAACACATTTATTCTACTGATCAAATTGTTGATATAATGACCAAAGCCTTATCTTCTTCCACATTTCACCGATTACAAGACAAGCTTATAATCACAAGTAATCTTGAGCTTGAGAGGCCTAATAATATATGATACTCACAGCATCATAACAACCATTTCTTATGATTTTTTAGTGATAAGAATATCAATATTCTCTTGGATATGTATCAATTTTTTCTGTTACATATTTTCTCTTTTCTTGTGTTGCTACAAATGTATATATATTAAGGTATTGGACATTTCATGATGATATGCAAACAACACTTCTTTATACCATATGTATTGTATCACATACATCTCTTTTATGAAGTTCTAATGCTCCTCGTGATGACGAGCAAGTATTTCACGGTTCGTAGGTGTAAATGCTACCAATTCTCACGCTAAATACATGGGTCTTCCTGGATCTCGTTGATCAAAGAAGGTTATCTGCAGCACTATTATAGACGTTACGCAAAATGAAAGGGTCGCAATCTCATTTGTTATCTAGTGGCGGCAGGAAGCTTCTAATCTAATGAGTTGTACAAGCCATTCATAGTTATTCAATGAATTGCCTTACAAATTTTGTAAGCAACTTAATACCATTTTCAATAAGTTTGGTGCGCAAACAATTCTGATGGGAGGGGGGCTGATTGTTGCTTGTTATAAATCCTCTTAAATCTGTTGCTGTTTTCTTATCTGATTTTGGATCTATCCCTAGTAAATGATATAGAAACACTTGATATGGAAGAAAAGAAAAGAGGAGTCAAATTTTCTGATTTAGAGTATGTGGAAGCTCTCTGTTATGAACCTTGCATTCTAAGATTGCAGACTTTAAGTGATGTCCACATGGTTTAGAATCTATGTGCAGTCTATCAAGAAGGTATGGTTGGATAGCTTTCCTAACAGGCTAGTGATAAAAGAGTAATGATAGTCCTAACATTTTCATCAAAGTAAAGATTCATTAGTACTGTGTTTTTGTTAAGTTATTTTATATCGCTAGTTAAGATACCAAACAATTGTTTACTGATCAACCACGATGTAATTACAAAATATTGACGTCTGTTCCTCTCTTCTTGTTCACCTCATGCAGAGGTCAACTGAGAGGCAAAAAGCTCAACTCACATGGAAGGAAACCTTGTAAAGTGATAGCTTACAACAAAAGGAGACACAATTCATATTAATCTACACAGAACCAATTTCAACCTGTTGCTGGGCCAAGTATCTTTCCCTGCGCTCTTTCTGAAATAAAATGTCAGAGATACAGAAGAATCCAAACGTGAGGAGCAGTAAGTAAAGAACTAGTTGAATAATATGAAGATAAAGAAACTGCAGCCATCAAGTTCTCAAAGTCTCACCCATTCATCTATGACAAGCCCTTCACCAACAACACGAGCACCTGTACTGTCTTGTGGTGGCTTCTTGCGAGCCTCGAGCTGAGATTCAGCCTCAGCCAATTGTCTTTTCAACTTTTCCAGTGCCTATAAAGTATAAACAATTGAAATTTGTCAACCAGATTCATTCCTCTATGGCACAATTACTGCTGGTTATATTTGTTGGAATAAATTTGGAGTGACTCACAGGACTAGGGCTCTCCGGATCGAGAAAAACGACCCTCAAGATTTGCTCCACTGACACTTGATCCATCTGTTCGTCGAACTGCATTAAAAATAGCAACAGATAATGACGCATCCTGTTATCTATTTGCTCAGCTGAGACACAAGTTTGTGCTGATCAGAAGCATTGTTCATGTATCCGAATCGATGTAGAAAACAAAGTAAAAGGAATAAGGTGATCAAACACTGTACCATCTCAGGAACATATTCCATCTCTCCTTTAACTTTTAAGCTCATGATCTTGAACTTTACCCTACTCTTTTGATCCAGTGGTCTTTCATTGCTCTCTGGAGGCTCCACAAACTTGAATACTGTTCATCAAGTTATGTTCAACTTTTGAAATGACTACAGCAAAGGATATCATGCATCATGAGATATTGAACCAGAAAGATATGGGAAATTAAACCAATTACCAGTTGCTATAAGACTTTCACCAGGAGCTAGTATAGCCCCAGGAGGTCGCATATAACAGCTCTTTGGTGCGGTTGTTTGGAACTACAGTAACCAATACGTCACAGTTCATATCAAATAAATAATTGGCAACAGAACAAAGTAAATATACGTGAGACCAAGAGGGTCATAGCTGGCACAAGATTTGTCATGTTTCCAAAACTGAGAATGAAAACACTTTCTAATAATTTGAAAGTTTGGTCATCCCCAGCTGATCCTCGTTGGCAATCAGGAATTATTGAAGCAGACGTATGTAGGGCATTACAGGAGTTGGCAGGCATGTGAGATAACTAGTCATACAAGAATGTGCAGACCACTCATGAAACAATAAAAACAGTATATGTTCCGTACCTTGAATGCCACATGAGACTTGCAATTGTTTTTTATGGCGATTGCACTCCTTACCTGTTTGCCTGGTTCATCTGCAAAAACGGAAAACCAAATTGGTCAGGACAGAAACACATATCGCCTCGTTAAATGTAAGTCATTCAAATAACAAAAGCATGCGATGATTGTCAGATCATCACATCTCTGAGAAAAAACAAGTGTAGAGGTTAATATTTAGAGATATCAAAGAAGAAACAACCTCGTTTTCAGAGACTAGTTAAGGAAGATGTCTTAAAACTATAACTGACGTATGAAACATCCGATCCATAGTATAAGCTTCATCTATTGCAGAATAAAGTCAGTAACTTCAACGACTAAATGGCATTTACCTTTGATTGGCATCTAACACACAATCCCATTATTAACTAACAAATTGACACACCAATTAACTAACTAGAAGCAACTTTCCATATCAACACCAGCAAACAAAACCGCAGATCCTTGGCCACGAAAGGATCTACCAAACATGATTGATCATCAAGTAGAAAGAAGCACGTTTATGTCAAAGACACGACAAATCTAACCATATCAAATACAACAATATAAGCTCACAAAAACAGAGCTCAAATACGGAAACAAAGTATGGTAAAATTGTCGAAAAGAAAGGAGAAACAGACATACAAGGAAAGAAGAGCTTGGTAGGAGGATCAAGCCTGAGTTTTCTTCTTGTGGGTAACAGGGACTTTGCTACAAGTGACATTGTACTGGTGGAATAGGAGTTGGATCTCTCACCCACCTGGTGACTCTGGCTTGGGTGAGAAATGTTGCCACTGCCATTGTTACTCGTCATAGAACTTGAAGACGTAGAAGAGGAAGAAGAGGATGGAGCAGAAGTTGAAGATGAAGAAGAGGAAGAAATGGCATTGATCGTTTGCCAAATCGGCATTTTTCATACTCTATCAAGTCCCCCTTCCCTTCTTTCACTTCATTTAACAGCCATCCCCTGTCTCAAAAGAAGGGATGCTGTTATGTCATGTTCATTATTTAACAGATTTTAATAAAAATTAAGTCTTTTTCATTTTTCAGCTGTAACTTAATCCAAACCCAAATTTCAAATTAAGTGTATCTATACTAAAGTCCTTGTGAATATTAAAATTCTAAACCCAGCAAATGCAGACACCCCACCTCACCAGTTCCCCCGGTTTTCAGTTTTCACATTTCATGGGATATTGGGTTATGCGAATGGACAGTGTGCTCGGATCTCAAAGTCCAGTTCGATATTTGCAATCTTCTTACTTTGCAAAGTTAAGCAAGCTTACTGCTTACCACGTTTTCGTGCATGTTTCCTACTTAAAACAAATACATTTTGTACTTCAACTTTATTACCAATGCGTTTTAGATGGGTTGTTTCTCGGAAGCAAACAAAACAACATTCTTCTAATGTTTTGGACTCTTTGATCGTTGGTGCTCACTAGACTTCTGATAGCAACTTGACAATTTGTAAGATTAGATTGAAGCAAAGGGAGAGACAACATGATTTAGGCGTTATAATGTCTAATGTGAGAGCACGCTCCTGCCTCGGCTTTTTACCCACTAAATGCTCTTTTACTATTTGTTGTCATATCCACAACAGTTCCAACTTTAATTGGATCAAGAAGAAGAAAGAGAGATGTTATAATTGCAGCGTCTTTGGGAAAGTTACTTTACCAAAATTTGAAGAAAGAAAAGTTACTTTACCTTCATTCTTATCACCTTACCCCATAAATCAACCATGGACTCATTGAGAGGTCCCTAATCTAGCCATGGAATCAGCAGCATCATTTGCCTCTGCACATGCATGATGATGGCCCGAAACAAAAACTTTGTACAGACCTTGAATTACCTTATAAGTCTGGTTCGATCATAAGATCTCCATTTTGCTCGTATTACCTTTGATTTATGATTTGAGAGTTTGTAAGTGAAGGCTAAAACAATTGGGGCCTACTGACGCCCTATTGCCCCATTTCGTTGGGTTGAATCCACGACAGGAGGATTTTAGTCGGACTTGCTGATCCGATCTGACGTCAGAGTTCTGATGATTTGGTTTATCTTCTACAGCATTATTGTATTGTTTGGATTAACAACGGTTGGTGGTATGATTTCTTTTCATTTCAATTTTCAAAATGTAGGTATTACTTACTCTTACAATATTAATTTTTTATCACATAATTTTATTATATTTATAATTTAAAAATAATATAAAATTAAATTAATAATTTTAATATCATGTAATTCTTAATAAAATTAATACAACATAAAAATTATGTGAGAGTTAAATAATATAAAAATAAATGATTATTTTAAAATATAACATAAACATAAATAAGAGTTAAACCAAAAAATTCATTGAATTTAACTCTTATAATTAATTGAGATTAAAATTATTAGGATGAAAATTTATATAGAAGTATATTTAAGTTTGAGATTGATTTGTATCAAAAACTAAACTATTGTAACTTTTTTCAACAAAATAGATTGGCCCCTTCATTATACCTAGTATTGAGGATATCTTATGTAAGTTTGATAAATTAATCTTGTCTTGAATTTAATATATTAGGTTTAGATTTATTTAGATATGGATTGTACTTATGTTTAAGGAATTTATAAAAACAATCTGAATTCTCATATCATTTTGGGGCGATTCGATTGAGCTTCTTTCGTTTAGTATATAAGTTTAAAAATTTTGAAATTAAAACAATGTTATTTTAAAATCACTTTTGGAGTCATTTAGAGACTTATCTTCTTTAGCTTGTGTTGGGCATTAGGATAGGAGTAATGGCTCTGACTACCGATGATATAGGAAGGGCTAGTTCTTCGGTGAGTTGTGCTTCAAAGAGAAAAGAAGATGACAAATTACGGATAGGTTTTTGAAACATTAAGACTCTTACAGGAAAGCCTTTGGAATTAGTAGAACTTCTAGACAAATATAATATTCATATAACATGCATCTAGGAGAAAAAGTGGACATAGGCTAAAGTAAAAGAGATTAATGAGTTCAAAATTTGGTACTCAAGGTGTTCAAGAACATTGAATAGGGTAGGTATCTTAGTTGTTAAGGAACTTATAAATCATGTTGTGGAGGTAAAGAGGACTAAGGAAAGGGTTATGTCCGTAAAGATAGTATTGAAAGGTGTTGTTCTATGCATATGCATCTCAAGTAATTTTGGATGAACAACTTAAACGCTAATTATGGGAAGAGCTAGAAGAGGTGATTTAACTTTGAAAAGAAAATAATTCTAAGAGGAGGACACCTCAGATGGGTATAAATGGACTCGTGCAGGTTTTGAGTATGGGGATAGGAATGATAGTGGGATTGCTTTGTTGGATCTTGTGGTAGCATTTGAGTTAATGATAGCTAAAAAAAATTTCAAGAAAAACGAGGAGCACTTAATCAATTTTAAGAGCAGAATCACAAAAACTCAAATTGACTACTTCCTCGTAAGGCGGAGTGATCGACCTAGGTGCAAAGATTGTAAGGTGATACCAAACACTCGCTTGTCAACTTGAATAGACTGCTAGTTTTGGATCTTATAATTAAGGGATGGAAGAAGAAGAGAAGTCTTAGAAGGTATACTAGAGTCAGATGGTTGAATCTGAAAGGGGACACGATGAAACAACTTAGGAGTAGAGTAATATACGAAGATGAATGGAAACTGGAAGAAGATGCTAACTAGATGTGGGAAAGAGTAATAACTCTTTTAAGGAATACAACTAAAGAGATCTTGGGGAATTCTAAAGGCCATAAGGGTATTAAGAAGGAGTCTTGATGGTGGAATGAACATGTATTAAAGTACTTTGCTCTTACTTTAATCTATACGGCTAACTTTAGTTTTTAGAGGCAAACTATGGGCTAATCTTAGCAGACTTCAAAACACCATTTCCACCTACTGGCTGGTAATTGGGGATTTCAATTGTATTCTCAGCTCAAAGGAGGTGGAAGGGGGGAAATTACACGTTGGGAGATACTAAAGAGCTCACGAACCTACTTAGTTGTGCAGATCTAATAGATTTAAACTCAATTGGTCAACTGTACACCTAGTCAAGCAAGCAACAAGGTGGCCTACACATCAGGAAAAAACTGGACAAAACTCTAGTAAACACAATTTGGGTTCAACATTTTTCACACTCATACGTGCATTTTGGAGAAAATATACTCTCTAATCATTCCTATATGCTGATCCAAAATCTAAGTATCTAGGCACTTTGTAGCTCCATTTAGGTTCTTCAATGGAGTTACACAAATGGAGGGATTCTTGGTGTTAATCCACAGCTGTTGGCAACATGAAGTGCAGGGGTATATAAAGCCTATCAATTCATGCAGAAACTAAAAATAATCAAAGCTGCTCTCAAAGGATTTACGCATCAAAACTCTCGATGACCTCAACGTATTCAAGAGGAAGCTAAAACTAGCTTAAGAAAATTGCTACAACTCACCTCATAATCAAATTTGAGATGCTCAAAGTTGAGATTTCTTATTGAATATCAAAAGTTACTGAACCTTCAAGATTCAATTCTTAAAAAAAAAAGTTAAGACTTAATTGGTTGAGGGATGGGGACTTGAATGCCAAATTCTTCCACTCTACACTAACTTCCAATTGCAATAAGAACAAAATAGTGGAATTACAAGATAAAAGGGGTAACGTGCATACTGATCAGGAAAGCCTTCTAAAGCTAACAAAGAGTTCTTTTGTTCAGTTGATGGGATCAGAGGGTAATAAGCTACCCACCTATAACATGACAAGAATTATGGAAGGTTTTGTTTGACAGGGATTAAAGAAATCGTTAGTGTTACCTTTTTCAGAAGATGAAGTCAAGAGAACTCTGTTTAGCCTACATCCCTCCAAAGCACCAGGACTCAATGGATTTTCAGCGTGGTTCTTTCAATATACTTGGGAGATCACGAGTGAATTATTTACAGAAACTGTCCTGGAGTTCTTTACTTCTTCAAAAATGCTCTAAGAATTAAACCACACCTATATCACTTTAGTGCCAAAGAAGCTTCATCCTCTAAGCATGGTGGATTTCAGACCAATTTTGTGTTGTAACACGATTCATAAAATCATTACTAAGCTTTTAGCTGAAAGACTAAAGATTTTACTTAAAGATCTTATAGATGCCTCTTAAGGAGCGTTTATTCTGAACAGAAATATTGACAATAACATTCTACTCCTTCAAGAGCTATTGAGAGATTGTTCATCTGGGAAAAGAATAAGTAGTTGCTTACTTTACAAAGCCTTCAACTTAGTCAATTGGGATTTTATACAACTTTACTTGGAAGCGACGGATCTTCCTGATCAGTTTGTTAAGTGAATCATGACCTGTGTCAAATCAACAACTCTTAGTGTGCTTGTTAGTGGCATATCGTCAAAACCTCAAAAAAAAAAATGCAAGCGGATCCCCTATCCCATTATCTCTTCACTGTAGTAATGGAGGGACTTTCTCGGCTATTAAACAAGTTCTCTTCCTCGAATGGAAACTTCAAATTCCACCACAAGTGCTTACATAATAAGCTAACTCATTTGATCTTTGATGACGACCTTATGATTTTTTATGGCGTAGACAACTACTCGATCAATGTCGTGGTTCAATCTCTGAATATTTTTTCAAACTTCTCTAGATTACAAATCAACTCAGATAAAAGCAACTTATATATGTCTTCAGACGTGAGGAACAAGAAAGAGCTAAGCAATATCACTGGTTCACACATTCAACCTCTGTTATTCACGAACCTCGTTGTACCTATCACTACCTCAAAGCCAAAATATTCAAATTGTCTTCCTCTCTTGGAAAAGATAAAATCCAGAGTGAACACTTGACAAAATAGATTCTTGTCTTATGCTGCTAGACTCATACTTTGTTAGGTTTTGATTATGCATCACATATCAGAAAATGTACAACAAAAAATAAAATGAAGCCCAGAAAATACAAAATCAAACATGTGTCATTAGATGTAGTAAAAAACAAAACATGAACTTAAGATGTGTACCTTACAAACTCCTTCGTTTTTCATTGTCTTCACCTCTTCGGGTTGTCGTAAACCACGATGACCAAAGGAGGACATCTCTAATGATATCCACACGAAGAGTAAAGCCTGAAACCTCTTAGGAAGAATGGTTAGAACACACATAAAGTGCTCAAACAAGATATCCTTGAGCATCTGAAGTCTAAAGATATTTGCACCATTGTTATGATAAGACTATCACTGACACTAGAATAGATTATCTATATGATTGTCTCATGGTAGGTCAGCCAATGTACGTAGATTATCTATATGATTGGCTCATGGTAAGTCAGCCAATGTACGTACTACTCTTAGTAAGCATCCATATATTAACTCTAAATAATCATGCCTACAGCTTATGAGATCCACTATTTGATCTAATCAAGGAGTATAACATGTGCTAGTCTATCCGAATTAATAATGTCTCATCTTATTAATCCTATGATAGGAATAATTTAGATATTAATGTAATTACACATGATAGGAATCTCATTATGATTTCCTTCATGCTATGTAATGTATTAAGGAGTTCATTAATTCGATTTAAGATCATTATCAATTCATAAAGAACATGAACATAAAATTAACGAAAATGTCTTTTTATTAATCATAAAGATTTGTACAATAAATGCCAAAGAGGGTTGCCTTTAAAACACTTCTTTAACATACTTATCATCTTTGTTCTTGGTAGTATACATATACATTGGTCCGCTCATGTTGTTCTTCTGAAGAAGATCACCAAAGTGATTGAAAGAATTGTGAAAGCTTCTCTTTGGGGTGGGACAACTGAAAACTCCATAAAGGCAAAGGTCAAATGGAGCGAACTAATCATTTCTATGAAACAAGGTGGTTAGGTATAATTTCAGTTTCAACTACACAAAAGGTACTGCTAAGTAAGAGAGTTTTGAGGCTGCTTACAGATAAAGAAGCTCTATGGACCAAACGGGTCCATGCATATCACCTTGACAACCAGAATTTCTAGCAGTTGGTTATATCGACTCAATATACACGGATCTTCAATAATTATTACTATTAATATATATGAAATACATACACATCCTCTTATATTACTGGTTCTGCCTGATTCTGACAGAACGGAACGTTACCGTTTGGATCCATGAGCTGGCTGCTTTCTATGGTTGAGATCC
>JANITX010000010.1:19585800-19596134 GCA_027564395.1 Erythroxylum ulei | reverse complement strand
ATAACCTCTTCCATGACCATATGTCAGATTTCCTTCATTTGTATTTTCTCTTTCAAAAAATTGTCGACCACGTCCACGTCCATCTCGATTGTTCCATTGACCATGTCCCACTTAGTATCCACCTCTGTAGCCACCTTGAATTCCTTTGTCTTGTCTTTGGCTATTGCTTGCTTGATTTTCACCGACTGATAGTTTGCTTTGCGAGGCTTTCTCCAAGTTACCAGTATTATCATTCCGTTTTATTCTTTGTTCATTTGCTTGGAGAGAACCAACGCGTTCATCGATCAAAAGTGCTGACAAATGTTTCGATTCTTCAATTGCGGCGGCGACGTAATCAAATTTGCGTATAAGCGAACGCAAAAGCTTTTCCATTACTCGAGCATTGTCTAGAGTTTCACTGTTTCTTTTTATTTCATTAGCCACCATTTTCAAACACATGACATAATCACTAATATTTTCTTAGCTTTGCATTTTTAGCATCTCGAACTCATCTTTGAGTGATTGAAGATGTACCTTTTTAGCTTTTTCAACTCCTTGGAAAGATTTCTGTAGGATCTCCCATGCTTCTTTTGAAGTCTTTGCATATGAGATTTTCTTGAACACGGATTTGTCAATACCTTGAAAGATAAAGAACAACGCCTTCTTGTCTTGTTTTCGAATCTCTTTCAATTTTTTTTGGGCATCCGATAAGGCCGCTTCGGGAGCTGTATTTACGGGCTCAGTATATCCATCTTCAACAATGTCCCATAAATTATGAGAACCAAGCATCACCCTCATCTGGATGCTCCTATTCTCATAATTTGTCTTTGTCAATTTCGAAACTTGAGACTGGATCAAGTTGGCCATTGTTTCACCAATTCACGAACAAATAAACCTTTGCTCTGATACTACTTATTGGAAGCTTGATGGGCTCTAAATAACCATTTACTTAACAGAATAAGATTTTGAGGATGCTATAATGGAAGGGATGTAAGTCAACATAGATGATTTCAAGTCTTTTTTTTGTTTGTTTGAGACATTAGATGATTTCAAGTCTTACAAGTGCGTAAGGAAGTTATTAGCCATCAAAGAAAAAATGCATATTCAGTGAACAATCTGAAAAGGATAAATGACGACTTTACCTAATAAAACCTTTTCCTTCCCAGCTGCTCATTTTTCAAATACTACATTCATAAGCTCTTTTCTTTTATTTAATCATAAATATAAAGTAATATCTTAAATGTTTTATATGAAAAATGATCATCATTTTCCATAATTAATATTCGAGGCGACCAACCCAGTCCCAATAATATTCCCACGTACGATCTGACGTCATCTTCGCTCATACTTAGTCGCTCCACGAATTGTGAGTGATTCCTTAACCTTCTCGATCATTTGATTAAAGCAGCCTTTGCCTACCTGTCCTATCCAACGGAAGAGCATTAGAAACTAAACGACGCTGAAGACCAAACTAATTCCTCCAAAACGACTTCCACTGAATCTCGGAGATCCGAGGCAGATCGTTAATTAGCTTTTGGAGGTCTTAACTTCCGCAGCTGTTACGAAATAAAATATCCGCAGGTCAAGTCTTATCCGATTTTAGCGAGTGAATGAAGTAAGTCCTAGCATCTTTAGGCTAGGCAGGTCCATCTCCAGTTTTGCAGGTTAAGCGCATCGGAAACGTCGTCGTCGTCATCTTCTTCGTCTTCCTAGAATTACAACTGAAATTGTAATTTCCATATGCAAACAGATGGAGACAGGTGGTGAGGAGGAGAGCTTGTTGAAGGAGTTTTACATACCTTCTTACATACTGCTTCCCGACCGCAATGACGATGGGGTTCCTGAGGCAGTCCCTCAGTGTCCGGTGTTAGTGTTTATCAACTCCAAGAGCGGTGGTCAGCTGGGCGGTGATCTCCTGCTAACCTACCGTTCTCTTCTGAATGAGAATCAGGTTTTTGATTTGGGGGAAAAGGCACCAGACAAGGTGTTACGGAGTATATATATGAATTTGGAGAAGCGTAAGTCTGACGGAGATGAGTTTGCGGCTGAGATTCAAGGAAGATTGAGAATTATTGTAAGCTTTTATTTACACGAGTTTTTTTTAAAGAAAATGACAAATGATGATATGCTTGCTTGGGTGCTTTAGGTTGCAGGTGGTGATGGAACTGCTGGCTGGCTTCTTGGAGTTGTTTGTGATCTCAAGTTATCTCATCCGCCTCCTATTGCTACGGTGCCCCTGGGTACAGGGAACAACCTTCCATTTGCTTTTGGCTGGGTAAAGATTTTGTTAGTTTGGATAATTACACGGAAATTTGTTGGTGGGAATGGATGCAATGGGAGGGATTTGATGAACTCCAAATGATAAACATTTTTTATACATGTATGCGATTTCTCAAGTATAACGTTTTGTTTTTCTAATTTCAGGGGAAAATGAATCCCGGAACAGATCGTCAATCTGTCGTATCTTTTATGAAGCAAGTAATCAAAGCAAAAGAAATGAAAATTGACAAGTTAGTTGCCATGATCTCTCTCTTTCTCAACCTTTCTTGTCAACCTACATTCCCTATGTGGTACACCAAAATCAATCCCTATGCTTTAATATTCATCGCACCATAATATCGATTGGCAATACTACGTGGTTACTGTACCCCAACTTGAACTTCAACTGCGAGTCTGCAGTATGCATTATCACTAGTATCCTTTGGGAATTGTTCTTCCAGAATGTCTTTTTGTTTTTTCCTGATGAATTACTCGGTGTTGTTCGTCTAAAGCAAAAGTTTCAGTGACAATAGTTTTTATACAAAAAGGCCATTGCAAACTAATTATCCAAGAATGAGATCCAATTGACATGTATAAAATTTAGCTACACTTGCAATTCTATTTATAACGCCAATATGAATTCTTTCCAACTCATCAGTGAAGGTTCAGTTACCTTTCTCTCTCCAGATATGGAAGATCAGTTGCCTTAATATATCTGATGTACCATTAATTTATGCAGATGTTCTTATGATATCCCGTCACAAACTTGTGCTGCCAATACTTTCTACTGTTCTTCAGGCTTCTGTAAGAACAGTTTGGTTCTAGCTATTAGCAGACCATAAGCATTCCTTAATTCCATTTGTTTGTATTTAAGAAATCACTATAAACTGTATTGTAAGGAATTGGTCTAAAATGCCAATTTCAGGTGTTAGGGATTTCTGCAAGTTGTCGGACTGATAACTTCTCATGATTGTTTATGGATTAGAAAAACAATCATGACTATGTTGGCAAACCTATGTAGACTCTGTTGACCCTGCCTTTCCATTTTCATGCTTATTCTTCACTTACTGTTTTAGTTCTTTTGTGATTCAGCTGGCACATTCTAATGAGAATGAGGGCCCCAAAACAGGGCACATGTGATCCCATTGCCCCTCTGGAGCTGCCACACTCGCTACATGCATTTCATCGTGTTTCTCCAACCGATGAGCTTAATGTGGTAACATAATTTACATTTATCTCCTCTGTAATTTGTTTGTACCCTTATTTAGATAGTTAAATCAACAGATTGTTTCACATAAAGCAGGCATGTGTCCCTCGTAACTGTCCAGTGGAACCTTAGATTTCCCCTTCAGTTTTAAGGATCGTAAACTCTTTCGTTATGCCATTATGGTTTAGTTTCCCATCAGAACAATAGTTTTCCCTTCTATTTTACGACTATAATATTGTCCCTTGTGCTTGTCAAAGCTAAAAAAAATATTAGCAAGGAAAAGTTTATTTGAGTGGCAGTCCTGGGCTTATTTACGGTACCAGGGTAGCCACTAATATCTTTCAATTTCTTGCTTGATTAATATAGGACAAATCTTTGCAAGATTAACTATCAGTATGTTAGGTTCTTCTCATGTGAACAGTTGCTTGGTTATCATTTTTCCAAATTTGGGTCTTGTTTGTATCTTTTCCCATGCGGTCATTTTGAAGCTGCATTGATTATCGAAAGAGTTCTTTTTGCGGTTAGTGTTTATTTCTATATCAAATCACTTAGGATATTTCAACTAGTTTGCATGCCTTAGTTGAGGAAAGCGTTAAGCCTTAGTTGAGCGTTATTCCGTTGATGTTGTGAAATAAAGTCTCCAAAGTGAACGATATTTTTCAGTTTTAAAGATAAGCTAAAAACTTCTTTATCTTGTTTGATTTCCTTCTCATAACTGTCACGTGCTTTACATATGCATAATGTTATGTGTGTCTGATAACCAATATTTTGGCTTGTTCACAGGAAGGTTCCCACACATTTCGAGGGGGATTTTGGAATTACTTCAGCATGGGTAAGATTCTGCCATTAATGGGGCTGCTGATGAACATTCTCGCTTATCTTTTGTCCATTTAAGTTTATCATTTTGATCAAAGAATATCTGTTTTCCTTTTTATGCAGTAATAATACAAAAATTTGATATTTGAAAGTAGTAATTATGAAATACAAAAATTTTGGAAGTAGCCATAGTCATAGTTGGAAGAGCATATACAGATCTATTTTAGGCTAGTAATGTTTTAACTTCTACTAAAAGAAAATCGAAATGAGGAACTACTGAAATCAAATTTCTTTATTTTTTTTAATTGTGGTTGGATGTCATATGTACTCTGATTTTGGAAGTGGGAAGTCGTTATGACTTGACAACTTGTACTATCTTCTCTGCAGGAATGGATGCTCAAGTATCTTATGCATTTCATTCTGAGCGAAAGTTGCATCCAGAAAAATTTAAAAATCAGTTAGCTAATCAGGTAGACTTATCTGTCATAATTCTGTTCTTGTTTTTGCATGGTCAAGTAGTCAAATAAAGCACCTCTTGTAATTTCTTTCTTTATGCTCTAATCTTTCTTCTTTTGCCTTTTGTTGGCGATATGTCTGTCTTGTGACTTAAAAGTGATACTTAAATGTGCTATTATCAAAGTTACACGTGAACTTGCTTTTGATGTCTTCACACTATATTTTAATGTAGTCAACCAAGTTAAATATTTTCAACCTCCTAAATTAAAAGTTCATCTCGACCCTAATTTCTCAGTTTATGAGGTGTTAAAACATTATATCTCTCAGTTTGAGTAATAGAGATAAAATATTATTATTAGTCGTTGTGAGGGTGATGATGATACATGCACACGTGCATCCTATGTAATATAAGTATTAGTTCCTTATGGGAGTATTTTTTTAATCTTATTTTGCAATATTTCTCTGCTACTATGAATAGAGGGGTTTAACCTAGTCAGTACAGTTTCTTGTGTCTTGTTATCTTCTATAATGAGTGTGCTATTTCTTTGTTGGCTTGGTACTAGAGTACTTATGCAAAGCTCGGTTGTACACAAGGATGGTTCTGTGCCTCTCTTTTTCATCCTTCAGAAAGGTGTGTTTTTGAGATTAAGCCCACTTTAAATCTCCAAAATGATTATCTGAAATCTTTTACATGCTTTCAATCAATACAGGTTTCATATGTTACATCAATATCCATTTCCATTTCCATCTTCATATTTTGTTTTCCACAAACGAAGTGCCGAAATCAGTTTTTAACTAACTCCAGAAATTTATTTAACAGAGCAAACTATTTTACCCTTAATACATTAAATATATTTATAAGAATTGTGTTTAAAAAATTGTAACACATATAGTTTAAAGTTGAAATTGGTAAAATAGCATTTCAAAAAGATAGGTGTGAGAAAATAATATGTTTTTCAAATGTATAAAGATGAATGTGATAATCTCCCCAGCAGTTTTAAGGTTGGAACTCCGGCCCATTTGATTGCAAATAGACAGACAAAGCAATTGTTTTTATAATTAGCAGTCAGATACTGTGCCAATTTGTATACTATTAACTTTCTATTTTATTGTTTAGCACTTGATGTGGCTTCATTGTCCACTGCAGGAACATAGCACATCTTGCAGAGGTAAGCATCATGAGGAGACATAATGAGTGGGAAAAGTTGGATATACCCCCCAGGTACGCGTTTAAACATTTCAACCATTGCTACTGGTTTCAATTGTTCGATTTGAATGCCAGTTTGTACAATTTCTATATCTTAGCTAATTAGTTACTTTTCTCCTTATCTACTAGTCAGGTTGGCCATAAACAATTGTTCTAAATTTTTTAGGCTAACATGATGTATCCTTATTACCATTTAATTTACAATGAAAATGCTTTATTTGATGTTGTGCCTGCGAATCTGGAGTCACATCTCTTTTAATCCTTGTCATCTTGTCAATCTATATAAACTTCTTCTAACTACTGCACTTCGTATAGTTATGGTTTTGGAATCACTTCTATAGAATGCAGTTTCCATTTAATGTCAATGTCAGGTAGGGGACTAATCTCATAAAATGTATCTGATCCGTATTCTTGATATTCCCATTGGAAAGATAAATATAGAAAACCTCTTTTTCGCAATAACAGAAATTTTCTTGCGGTTTAACTCTCTCTCTGTTTAAGATACTTAATAGAGTTGCAAATGAGGTACATAATACATCTATCAAAAATGATACCATTATTAAAAATTTAATGAACAGATTCCACTTCAAATGTTGTGATATGCAGCAGTATCCTTTATCATACAACTGTTTTCAGCACTAGTTATCATGTAGGAAAATGTGTATTATGTTAAACTATGTACCTCTCTTTCTGGTAAACAGCATCAGGTCAATTGTGTGCCTTAACTTGCCCAGTTTTTCTGGTGGTCTGAATCCTTGGGGAACACCTCATAGCAGGAAAAGGCATGAAGTTAGTACCTACCTGTCCTCCTGCTTGTCTGTTTCTATTTGGGGTGCTGATGGAGATTCTACATCCCCAGAAACGTGCCTTTTTTCTTTCTACGCTGTTCTGACAAAATACATTTCTTGATTTCCTGAAACTTTATAGAGGAAGTTGACTCCACCATTCGTTGATGACGGACTTATTGAGGTCGTTGGTTTTCGAGATGCTTGGCATGGGCTCGTTTTGCTGGCTCCAAATGGTCATGGAACTCGTCTTGCGCAGGTAAACTTAAGTGCATAAGCAATATATGTGACTAGGAAACAATCTCTGCATTCGTTTTTTGTAGGGGCTTTTCTGACATTTCATGTGCATATATAATGATATACAAGGTGCCGTGGTGATGCAGAATTCACAATGTGGGTTTGCTAATGATCTCCTTTCATATGGAATCAAATAAGATGATGTATAGTTGAGATATATTGATGTATGAGGTGATGCACAATTGATGTAGTCGAGGTATTTTCTTTCACTCGAGGTATTTTTTCGTATAGGCACACAGAATCCGCTTCGAATTTCATAAAGGTGTTGCTGACCATACGTACATGAGGATTGATGGGGAACCCTGGAAGCAACCCTTACCAGTAGATGATGATACTGTAGTCGTAGAAATATCTCATCTTGGACAGGTCAACATGCTTGCCACCCATGATTGCAAAGCAAAAAGCATCCATGATCCGTCTATGCCAAGCGAAGATGAGGATGAGGATGAAGATGAAGATAATAACGCAAAAGAAGACTCCGTAGGTGATGAATGGAGAAAATTTGGAGCAGCTGACACGTTCAAGATTCCTGATGGGGTTGATATTTCTCATCTAAGTTGAACCTTCTTACCAGCTTTCTTGTTAGAAACTCTAGCTTAGTATGCTAGAGATCAGTATATTATTGAGTATAATCAGTGATAAACACTGCTATTACAAATGAATCCGAAGACCACTTCCTATACCAGAGCAGGAATTTGCTCCTCAAAGGGAATGTTAACTCTCTGTCTAAAATCTCACTTCTTACTAATTTCTTGCTGAATGTTTTTCTCTCTCTTGCCTCCCCCTCTTAGTTACCCCTGCGTACATTCTGTTATTTTCCTACGTACATTCTGTTATCGAACTATGGTTGGAGGTTTTCTGCCATAAACTAGTTCAAATGGAGTGGAACCTGTGGATACATGAAAGGTAGTGTTGTACCATAGTTCAGCCCAAGAAATCCAATAGGACCAATGTTTGGGCTGTTCGGAAGCAAAACACCGCAAATAAGTTTCTAAACATCGATTGAGAACTTCGGTTTGTCCATCCGTCTTTGGATGATAGGATAAGCTCATTTTAAGTATAGTGCCTTGAAGTTGAAATAATTCTTTCCAGAAATAACTCACAAACAAAGGATCACGATCACTTATGATTGATGATGGGACTCCATGTAAACGGACTACCTCTTTTAACAAATACTTCAACCACACTTTTGGCAGTATATGGATGCTTCAAGAGAATAAAGTGGCCATATTTTGATAATCTATCCACCACAACCAAGATTGCTTCATATCCCTTAGATTTTGGAAGTCCCGTGATGAAATCCATGGAGATATCTTCCCAAATCTGATTTGGAATCGGTAAGGGTTGTAACAGACCCCCCGGAGAAGTTGCTGCATATTTTTGTCTTTGACATGTATCACAAGACTTAACATAGTCTTGAATAGACTTCTTCATGCCAATCCAATAAAGATTTTGAGCAATTCGTCTATATGTGCGAAGAAAACCCGAATGGCCTCCTATAGGTGACGAGTGAAACTCCTTTAAAAGGGCAGGAATGAAAGTGGATTGGGCTGAAATTACTAACCTCCCCTTGTGTAAGAGAACTCCTTGGTGCCAAAGAAACCCTTTCTTTGACGCTGGATTTTGCTGCAAGTCCTTTATAATTCCACTGAGCACAGGATTCTTTTCCACCTCTTGTTGAAGAACTTGACTATCAACCCACAATGGGTATGAGGTAATGCTCCCCAAATCATCCTCTTCACAAATTCTTGACAAAGCATCAGCAGCTTTATTTTCGGGGCCTGGCTTATAAATTACCTCAAAATGTATTATACCCAAGTAACTTAGCCATCCAACATTGTTGGTCCGTAGTGGAAACTCTTTGCTGAAGCAAGTAACGAAGACTTTTTTGATCCGAATAAACAACAAAGGGTCGGCCAAACAAGTAATGACGCCAATGGTGTACTGCTAAAACCAATGCCATCAATTCCTTCTCATAAGTAGATTTGGGCAGATTACCCTCAGATAAAACCTTGCTGAAGTAGGCAATAGGTCTTCTGTTTTGCATCAATACTGAACCAACCCCCTTGCCCGAAGCATCACACTCCACCTCAAAAGTCTGAGAAAAGTTTGGAAGAGCTAATACTGGGGATGTAGTTAGGGCCCTCTTTAAGGTATCAAATGACTCCAATGCCGCTGAATTCTAATGAAACCCATCTTTCTTTGTTAATTCAGTAAGAGGCTTGGCTATTTTTCCATAGTTCATAATGAACTTGCGGTAGTATCCTGTCCCAAGAAATCCCCTCACCCCATTCACATTATGAGGCACAAGCCAATTTACCACACAAGACACCCTGACTGGATCAACTACTACTCCTTGTGCAGAGATTCCATGACCCAGATAAGCTACGGTTCGTATTCCAAAACTGCACTTCTGCTTATTAACTACAAAGTGATTAGCTTGTAAAACCTCAAAAACATTCTCCAAGTGCAAAAGATGAGTATCCCAATCAGTACTATAGATGAGAATGATGTCAAAAAAAACCAACACGAACCTCCTAAGGAAAGGTCTGAAGATATCATTCATAACTGACTGAAATGTGGCTGGAGCATTGGTCAGCCCAAATGGTATCACGAGGAACTCGTAATACCCATCATGTGTGCGGAAGGCCGTTTTATGAATATCCTCCTTATTGATCCTAATTTGATGATAACCCGATTTGAGGTCTAACTTAGAAAAGAATCCCACACCATTCAACTCATCTAATAATTCATCCACCACCGGAATAGGGTATTTGTCCAGTATGGTGACCCGATTGAGTGCTCTATAGTCTACACACATTCTCCATGAAGCATCTTTCTTCTTAACCAAGATCACCGGGCTGGAATAGGTGCTAGAGCTAGGACGGATGATTGCCATTTGCAACATTTGATGCACTTGCCTTTCAATCTCATCCTTGTGATGATGAGGATATTTGTAAGATCTCACACTAATAGGACCTTGCCCCGGCTACAACACAATAGCATGTGAGTAATTCCTCTCTGGAGGCAGCCCTTGCACCTCTTAAAATACCCCCAGAAACTTATCCAACACTCGGTTTAGCTCCCTATTCTCAGTGCTAGTAAGTTGCACCTGCTGTTCTTCCATTATTGGTACCCCATTAACCGAAGAGAATTCACCTCTTAAGATAGCAAGTAGACCATGTAAGCTCACTGAATCTTTAAGATACACACTGTCTCTCCGTGGTGGTGACTGAAGTGCTGCATTCCCATGTAATTGAACACTTTGCCCTTCATGTCGGAATTGCATAGTCATCTCCTTCCAATCCACCATAACCTTTCCTAGAGT
>JANITX010000010.1:19562254-19579342 GCA_027564395.1 Erythroxylum ulei | reverse complement strand
CCCCACCCATCCTAGAACTTCTCTCCCCCAAGCACATTTAACCTCGGAGTTCCGATGGGATCCGGTGCATTAGGCCACGAAAAACTAGTTTGTAAAGGAGAGGTATCCATACCCTTATAAGGCGTACTTCGTTACCCTCTCCAACTAATATGGGATCTCACGCTCTCCACCCCCTTAGGGCCCTGCCCTCTTTGGGGTTCAGCCTAGCTAGTACAACTGTTCGGGTACCGGCTCTGATACCACTTCTATCATTCCAGATCACTCGTTTACAGATATTGTCCGCTTTGGGCCTTGACCCAGCCAAGCCCTCACAGTTTTTATTTTCCCGAGGCCTTCCTAGGAAGTCACCCATCCTAGAACAACTCTCATCCAAGCACGTTTAATCTCAGAGTTCTGATGGGATCCGGTGCATTAGGCAATGGAAAACGCTTCTATAAAGGGGAGGTATCCATACCCTTATAAGGCGTACTTCGTTTCCCTCTCCAACCGATAAGAGATCTCACACTCTCCACCCCCTTAGGGCCCTGCCCTCTTTGGGGTCCAGCCTAGCTAGCACAACGGTTCGAGTACCGGCTCTAATACCACTTCTGTCATCCCAGATCGCTCGCTTACAGATATTGTCCGCTTTGGGTCTTGGCCCAGACAAGCCCTCAGGGTTTTGCTTTTCCCGAGGCTTTCCCAGGAGGTCACCCATCCTCGAACTACTCTCACCCAAGCACATTTAAGCTCGGAGTTTCGATGGGATCCGGTGCATTGGGTTATAGAAAACGCGTCTGTACGGGATAGGTATCCATACCCTTATAAGGCATACTTCGTTCCCTCTTGAACCGATGTGGAATGTCACACTCTCCACCCCCCTTAGGGCCCTGCATTCTTTGGGGACAAGCCTAATTGGAACAACAATTCGAGTACCGGCTCTGATACCATTTCTGTCATCCCAGATCGCCCGCTTACAGATATTGCCCGCTTTTGACCTTGACCCAGCCAAGTCCTCACGGTTTTGCTTTTTCTGAGGCCTTCCCAGGAGATCACCCATCTTAGAACTACTCTTACCCAAGCTCATTTAACTTGAGAGTTCCGATAGGATCTAGTGCATTAAGCCATGAAAAACACGTATGTAAGGGAGAGGTATCCATATCCTTATAAGGTGTACTTCGTTCCCCTCTCCAACCGATGTGAGATCTCACTCTCTCCACCCCTCTTAGCGCCCTACCCTATTTGGGGTCCATCTTAGCTGGCACAACGATCCAGGTATCGACTCTGATAACACTTCTTGTTGGCCCCTGAATTCTTTTCTTATTGAATAAGCATGATTTCAATTTATTTGAGGTTTTGATTGATTAATTGTTTTTGTTTGAAGTTTAATTAGCATGTTAATGGTTGGAGGATTTATTGCTTAGATTGATGGAATTAGAAGTGTTAAATGAAGAAATTAAGATTAAGTTAGAGTAAGTATAGTATAGTGTAAGTGAAATTGAAGAAGTAAGAATGTATAAGGGCAAAATTGGAAGATCATTTAAGGTAAAAAGGTATAAGGCTTACATGGAAGGGCATAATGGACATTTGATGACTATTAGGAGAGGAAATTAGAAGAAGAAAAAGTGAGAGTGAGAAGAGAAAGAGGGAGAGTATCGTTGGAGACAAAGGAAGAAGAAGAGAAAAAGAGGAAAGTTAGGTTTAGAGGTTTAGAGATTTTTGAAGATTTTTGAAGCATCCACAAGTAAGTATGAGTTTATTCCATCTTGTTTTGGTTAGATGAAACCCCAAGATAGCTTAACATGTGTGGGAAGTTGTTAGTGAATGCTATATTCAAGTGTTATCTTTAGGTTTAATGATCAAAGATAGATTTTGATGTTTGTTAATGATATTGGGTTGAAATGAGCTTAGAAATGAAGTAGAAGAGAGGTTTTAATGTTAAGATAGGTTATATTTGAAAGATGGGAATTATATAGGTGATGAATGTTAGAAAAAGGTCTTCGAAATGAGTTTCTGGGAACGTTCGCCGTGGCGAACTGCTGGCCTCGCTGCGGCGCACTCCAACAAATTCGCCGTGGCGAAGTCCAGTTTTCCTGCACAGGCATACTTTTGTATTTTGGGCATAAATTTTGATGTAGAAGTCCAAATTGAGTGATTTTTAATTTGGTGTAAACTAGAGACATAAGGATACAAATGTTATGAAGGAATCAAGTCTAAATTCAGTCTCTAAGAATCTCAAAATTGGGATGGAAGTTGAGCATAGAATTTTTGTTTCAGCACAAGTTATAGTCCAAATTGTTAAAGTATGACTTTTCGATTTCTACATCAAATTGAATAGAATTTTGGTTATTGTTTAAAGAAATCAAGTGAGGAAAGAGAAGCAAGAGGAAGGACACATTTGAGCAAGTAACAATCAAGGATTTTCAAGGTGGGTTACACTTTTATAATTGAGTAATAAGCCATAAATGTTTTTTTTGTAAGAACGGAAATAAAGGATTTTTAACTACTTTACACATGTTCATTTGTTGCATTTTGAAAGCTTTAAGAATGTGCTACATGTTTGTATATGAATTGTATTATTATTTTATGGAAATGATTTCGAAAGAATATTGATTTTTAAAACGATCTTTGAAACGATCTTTGAAAAAAGGCTTCTCCCACCTACCCGCTAGTGGCATGGAACTCGTTTATGGACTCCCATAAGTTCACGGCTACGCAAGACCATTAAGTGGGATTGTGATATTACGTTCTGTTCACGGCTGCACAGGACCCTTAGGGGAAATGTGTAGTACGTTCTGTTTTGGATCCACCCAAACCATTTCGATGTGCCTATGTGTTTATGATTTGTGAACAAGATGATGAACGCATGATATATGTTGCTTATGATTTGTTTGATAAAAGAGAATTTTGACAAATATGTGCTCCATGATTCAATGTGCATTCTAAAAAGAAAATGAATACTCTCAATGGTTTTGCTTGTTATCGGTTATAAAATTGTTACCCACGAGCTTTATAGCTCACCTCCCATTCTCCTCCCCCTATTCAGGTGATGAGCAAGAGATCGAGTAGGCCAAGAGTTACGGCATCACTCCGAAGTGACATACTTTTGTATTTTTGTTAGAGTTTTGGAAATTCAATGCTTTAGCCGCATTTCAAGTTTTATTAGTTCAAGTGTATTTTGTATTTTTGATTCTTGAACTCAACTGATGTATTATGGCTTAAAATTCCTTTAAAGCTTTGTAAAAATCTTCTTTTGGTTATCAATGAGATATGGTTGATATTGTTTTTAGCTTAACCTTTCGCATTAAATCATTTTATCATGAGGATAAGATTTTGGAGGGTTGCATGAGTTTATGTTTGAGTTTACTTTTGTTTTTAAGTTGTGGGTTCTGCTAAAGAGGCTTTCGTCACAGCGAAGCTAAAATCGTGGGCTTGCCGCGGCGTGAAAATCGCTGAAGGTTTTGCCGCGGCGACGCCCCCTTGTGCTTCCGAAGGATTTTCTAACCAAAGTTTCAACTTCTAAGTCTTCCCTCACGTGCAAGGTTCATGCTTCCGTGTCCTATATTAGGCTCCGGAAACAGGGTCCAACACGATTCATATGAGTCCACAGGAGCTCCAAAACTAGAAGCTCCACATAAATATCTGTACTTGATTGCAGTACATTTTTTAGGATCTCGAAGCTCCATGTTATCATGCGATAATATTTCTGCACGTCTTAAATATAGTGCATTAAAATACTCACGATGAACAAGGGTTAGTCCAGTAATATCAATTTGAAAATGTTGGGCCAAAGCAGTAGCTAAATAACCCATTCCTAACGATGTTCCCTTCTTTGCCACAGATTGGGGGGAAAATAGAACATGTTAGGTTTAATCTTCTCATCTAAATAATGTAATAACAACAATTCCTTAGTAGAACATTTATTGCTTTGAGTTTTACCGAATACAGCATAACACATGAATTTGTGCAGTAGTAACCGTTTAGGATTAACAATATAAGAGTTCGATGCGTTGTGAGCATTGAACTCAGACAAGTCAGTTAAAAACTTCCAATAAATTGTAGGTGAGAATTCATGATGAGAATTTTAATTAAAAATTTAAACTAACTTACAAGATTTGGTAGAAACTTATAACAAAATCAGCAAAATATGTCGAAGGAGAGTTTTGCGAGATGAAACTGGAGAGATAGGCGTGTAAAGAAGAAAGAAGGCCTATTTTGCTGGGCATTTATTATGCACCATTGTGACTGACATATAACTAATAATAATTAATAATTACATTATTAACAATTAATTAATAATAAGATTTACGAAAACATCTAATAATTAATAATTACTAATAACGTCAATAAAAATGTATATAATATTTAATGACCAACAATACCATAATTAATAATCAAATAAAAATTAATTGAAAATAATAATTAAATAATTCTAATACCATGATTTCAATCAATTATATTGAAGTAAACGATTACAAATTATATCTTTCTCATGTGAATCGTACGAACAACGAACTTCATTATATAAAAATTTTTAGGCCTGAGAATTAAGTGAACCTTGTCACTTTAAGCTTAATTAATGTTAGGTAAAAAATCTTTAAATTATCAAAATTAATAAATTTCCTAATCAATTAATCTTATTTTAATTAATTTATTATATGTGTTATGTACATTATAATTAAATAATCAATTCATTACATTACACTTAATCAACTAATTTATGTTGATTGACTTAATTAATTTTATTTTAATTTATTAATTATACTCTTTAATATGTTTTAACTACATTATAATTAAATAATCGATTAATAATGTCATAATTATTCAATTAATAACTAATATTTTCTTTTCCTTCTTACTAGGCAATCAACACCTTCAATTAATAATTAATTATTTCACTTAATTGACCGTTAAATTTATTTAGTTCTAATTAAACAAATTTAATATATAATTAATTAATTGATATATTTAAGTATAATTAATAGATTACCTAGATTAATATTAATATTTAATATATGTGTTAGTCATGACCCAGCATTATTAATTATCATATACTAATATTCAGTATATATGTAATTCTTCAAATATTAAGTAGTCATGATATTCAACTAATGATCAAAATAACGATGCTAAAATTACACCTCCACTTATTTCAGGTATTCCTTAATTTATTATCATCTGTTATTTATCTATCTGGCATTTTTACCAAAAAAAATAATGTTACCTTATCTACTCTGTGGCTAGTATAATTTGATTTTTTAAAAATATTTTGAGGACATATTGTTGAATCTGCTTCAGTCAGACAATGTCTTCATAAAAGATTCAGTCAGAGTGAACCCGCAGTCAGATGCAGATATGATCATCAGCCATACTGAACCCACACTACAGTCAGATGTTAATCCCAATAACAAAACACCTAAATTATCATAAGCTATTTCTGTTAGAACAAAATAATCATGTGACTTCTATGCTTTAATTTGATGTTTTCTTTGTCTTTATCAAACTCGTGCAAATCCATCAACTAAAATTTCAAAATTAGAAGACATCTCAACATATCAAAAGAAAACCCTTTCTTTACTTTATGTTTATTTTCTCTTTTTTTAACATTTCTTGTTTTCTACTGCGTTTTCATTTTTATCAATTTTTTGTAAAATATAATTCTTGTAAATAGAGCATCATGTGAAATTCTGAATATAAACCTCGTTAACTTATTCTCATTTTACTACTAATCATAATATTACATGTAATTTAATTATTTTCTAGATAAATAAAACTTTATTAAATATAGACAACAAACTTAATTTTTTTCTCTGAGCTTCAATCTCTATAACTTTAACATTTTAAAACATTTTTTTCACTCACGGGTGTGATTTGACATCAAAACCGACAATCATACTCAAAGTATTCAAGAATCACAAATATTAAGCATTCCCAACACTCACGACTCATGGGTGTGACTTAAATAAGTCACACCTGTGATTGATGATGTTAGGCTATCAACTAACACAAACATTCAATTAAAACTTTGACGACAAAAACGTAAATACTATATAAACATCAAAACCTACAATCAATATTAAAGTAAAACTATTTAAAAATCAAAATTTTTCTACTCACCAATTAAACATTACCAATATAGATCATTAGTCACGGGTGTGACTTAATCAATTAACCGTAAACATTCAACTAAAACCTTAACGCTATCAATTAAACACAAACATTCCCCTCACAAATTAAACATTTGCAGTACATTTATATTAAGTGTTGTTTTCTTCTTCTTCTTAACACTGGCACAACATACCTATCCTTCTCTTTACTTATCTTCTTCTTCTTTGCACCATCCTCTTTATCCACAGTTACATTTAAAGCATCGAAGTCGGTCTCCGCTCAAATTTTGTCTTCACTTTTTTCTTCGAATTTTGTCTTCTCTTTGCAAGAATATTGTTAAAGAGAATTAATAATATTCAATAATCAACAATAATGTGAAATGAATCAAAGAAAAAAATCAGTCTCATTAAAAACATTGAATTATAAAAGCACAAACACCAAAACAAAAACACATTAATAATAGCAAAAAATTATTTTCTCATTTAATGATTAAAGATGTTCAATTATCATTTTAACAAACACAACCTAAGATTTTAAAACTCATAATAATTTGCAAACAAATTATTATTCACATATATAACCATAATTGACAAGTACATTAACTAAAAGACCATTAACAAGTGTGATATATACTCACTCAATTTTCCCTTCCTTCAAGCACTTAGAGGTCAAAAATATTTACTCATTTTCCATTTCATGTTAAACATCAAATATAAGCTTGCTAGCTAATCCAATCTTTACTACTATATATCTAACATAAACATTAATCCGAAGGTCTTTATTTTGGTTGTAATGAGGCTTTGGTAAAGGTATGGAATAGATAAAGTTAAGTTTAAAACCAAAGGACTAATTGAGCATTTAAAATGATACAAACTAATAAAATATAGAACACATAATTTTTTCTTTTTAGGTTGAAACATAACCCAACCAATCTCCCTATGTTTTTCAGCCTACCTTTCCCTTCATTTTCTTTTTTCTCTTCCTTTTTTTTTCTTTGCATGCCATTTTCTCTTTCCTTTTTTTCTTCCTTTTTTCTCTTTCTTCTTCGGTTGATATTATTTTCTTTTTTGCTAAATGTACAACATATATCCTTCTATTTTTTTTCTTTTTCTCTTTTTCTCTCTCTTCTTTGGTTCATATCATTTGCTTTTTTTTTTCTAATGTACAACAACATATATATCTTTTAAATGCTCAACTTGCCCTTATGGCAGATATAATCAAATCAGATAAATAATAAAGGACAAAGCTCATGTTTCAAGTTTTAACCAAAAAAAGGTTTCATACAAGCTCAAAGGGGTTCACTAAGGTTAATATCATGGTGGCTTTTTAAGCTCTGAGGTTATATCCTAAACGCCTTCATCATTTTAATGTCTACATAAGATTATGTAATCTTTACTAGTATTGACAAGCAAGTTCTAGATTTGTTTAACATGAAACAATACTCTCAATAAGGAATACTTTTAATTGGTCTTAAACTCTTACAGAAGGAAAGTGTTATTCATCTATCGCAACAAGCTAATACCCTTTCAATTAAAATCCAGGTCAATCAACTGATGCATGCAAATATATTTATTCACTTATATTATGCATTTAGAACCCTGATTAAGTTCAGTCAATAATCAAACATCTTTAACTATTAAACAAGAAAATAAACACAATATGTACAACAATCATAGTGAACATCATAGGAAATTAAATAAAAGATCTAACATGCAAACAACATTAATTAAGACAAACGATAAAATAAAAATAATTTAATGACAAAAAAATAATAATAAAAGTAAAAATAAAAATACAATACTAAGATGGAGGTGGACGCTTTCTCGAGCTAGGATTCAAATTTGATAGCAAATCCTTGATCTCCGCGATATTTGCCTCAATCTTTTGTAACCTCTCGTCTGTTCGCCATTCAAAAACAATAAGTTGATTGGTTAATGATTGGTATTCCACAGAAGTAGGAGCAATGTTAAATTGCATACCTTCATATAGTAAACAACCTTCCCTTTGTGTTCCTTCGCCCTGACTGCGCTCACTAGTTGAAGGTTCTATTGCCTCATCACTAAAAACATCATAATGATCACGTTGTTGCTTCGCAATCTTCATTGACACCAAGGATTGCAAATCTAAACTAGAATTCCCTAAAACTAACTGCATACTTGTTCTTTAAGTTAGTAAACCAAAATGCTCTACAATTTGGGTAAACCAGCATTAAAGTGTTTACCATGCACCATACACCATAACACAAATAATTCAGCTTTAGAAATTGCACCCTGACTATCTCCTCTACCAAATATTGTACAAGTTAAAAACCTATGAAGATAACGTAAGCTAGGATCCATTGAAGCAGACGATTTAGACCTACTTAGAGAAAAAACATTTACTGAAGTTGTTATTTCATTCCAAAATTCTTTAGGAGTAAATTCATCATGATAACCATATAAATCACTATGTGGAAATCCAAATATATCATTCAAATCATTTAAAGTAAGACCATGCATCTTATTCATTAATGTAAATATCAAATTAATTGTGATGCCATCTTCCTTATAGATCAAATGCAAAGTTGTCAAAAATTCTAAAGTTAATTCAACATATGAAATTTTTTCTAAACTTTCCAAATTTGTCCCATCTTATATTATGCAACAATTCATTAACTTGATCTGCAATTCCTAACTCAGTTATAGCTCCATTGTCAATAAATCTATTTGGCAAAATCGAACGATCTTTTAAACTTACATACCTTGATTGGCTCTCAGCAATGTTAAATTCAAGGCAAGGATTACCTAAAATAGGGACATCGTCCGCTTCAAAAGATGAAGATGCTCCAAATCTCTTACAAGGCATAACCTAAATAACAATCAAGAATCAAAATATTTTCATGAATGTCAAACCAAACAGAACAATTTATTACTTAATTAGATTTAGAGTAGTTAAATATAATACTCAAATATATAATCCTACAGTGATATAAATCTAGCAGGTCATAGAATGAACAAACATTCGGTTTAAATATACATTGTTTAATAAATAATAATAAAATAAAAGATTAGAATGAAAAAGATTAAATAATTTTTATGTTATCAGTTATATACTATGCCAAAATATTTTATAATGTCAAACTTGTATTATTTAATAATGAATCTAATAATTTATTGAAAACTCAAGTTTACTATATTCTAAAATCAAAGTTTTTTATTTTCAAAACCATGATCCCTTTCCCAATGTTTTAACTTTTTCCAAAAAACAAATAAAAATTCAAATTAGATGCCATTTTTATCATTTTTTTTATTTCTTTCCATTTATTTAGTAAAATCTATTAACAAAATTAACAACAAATCTATTACAATTGCGTTAAAACTGAAAAATTAAGCAGAATTCTTACAACTTAACAATTATTTAATAGAAAACAAACCTATAGCAAATAGCGAAATCAAAACAAATTCTTAACCTAATACAATTCTTAACCAACTATAAAAACAAAAAAATCAACCAAATTGCAAGACAAACTTAAAAAATCTATCAAAATAGTCAGCAGTATAAAAATAATGGATATGAAGAACGAAGCATCGACCCATATCAAAGTAAGATATTAAGTTAATACAGTTTACTAAAAATTGCAAAAATATGTTTAATAATGTAAGAGATTACCTATAATTATAAACACAATAGAAGACAGCGATAGCGATAGCCGACAAAGGCAAAGAGGATGGCAACGACCTTGAACTTCCACGCAGATTCGAACAATAAAATTTTAATCGGATAGAAGAAGAAGATGATTCAATGGCTACAGGCTGCGGGCTTGATTTTAGAGTTAGGTTAAAAACTCTTAACTCGGTCATGGGTGGGACTTTACAAGTTGCACCCAATAATTTCTTTTCTTGTTTTAATTTTATTTAACTCAGTCATAGGTGTGACTTAAAAACTCATGCCTGTTATTGGCTTTTGTAGGATTTATTTAAATTTTTAGTCACTAGTAAAATGTTTTTCTTATTTTAATTATAATTAAGTTAGTATTTTCAGATAAGTCACACCTATGACTCAAAAATACTGAGTTAATTAAAATTAAAATATACAAAATTATTTAAGATTTATTTAAAAAATTTTAGTTACGAATGTGGCTTAATAAGTCACACCTGTGACTAAAATTTTTATATAAATATTAATAATCTTATCACAAAAGTTTAAATTACACAAAATTTATTTATTTTAAACTTAATTTGTTTGACTTTTAATTTAGTTTATATATTTTATACATTTATAACAAATACATTACACTATACATTTCCTTAATTTTTTATATTTCATCCCAAATTTTGACTAACTAATTTTACTTATTCATTTATGGTATTCTAACTTATATATTTTTAATTTAACAAATTTTAATCTTTTTAATAAATTATACATTTCAAAGTTTAAATACCTATAATTTGATTACAAAATTTTAAATTACCCGATATTTATTTATACATTAAAATTATATAATGTATTAATGCAACAAGTGCCTTTTTTAACCTTAATTAACTACAATATTTAATTCATAACAAAACATTTAACATTCATAATTCTTTTCTTATTATGCATTTAAAAATTTGAATATTAATAATCTTATCAGAAAATTTAAAATTACGCAATATTTATTTATTTTAAACTTACTTTGTTTGAGTTTTCTAATTTAGTTTATATATTTTATACATTTCCTTACTTTTTAAAATTTTTATCCCAAATTTTTACTAACTAATTTTACTTATTCATTTATGATATTCTAACTTAAATATTTTTAATATAACAAAATTTAACCTTTTTAATAAAATAGACATTTCAAATTTTAAATATTTATAATTTGATTACAAATTTTTAAATTACCTATATTTATTTATACATTGAAACTATATAATAATGTAACACGTTAGATTTAAATTAAGTGCGCATTTATATTACTGCGCATTTGCGTGTTATACATCAGCTAGTTCCTTAAAATTAGACAAGTCTTGTTAGAACGTTCGATATCTGATACCAGGCGAAAGTGGACGTTATAAACTTTCATAGCAAATGTGTTTGGAATCTGAATTCGGAAAGCAAAAAAAGTCAAGGACCTCATGTTTCCATTTCCTTTTTGTTATCACGGTAAGTTCATATAATGGCTCCCTTTTGTTTATACCCTACGCTCATGCTTTTGTTAGAAGACGTAGAGGAGGAGACAAAAAGAACGGTGCTTCCGGTCATAGATGCAGAAAAAATGGTGCTTCCTTGATGCAGCAAAGAGGAGACGCAGTGGAGATGAAACACAAATGAATTAGGTATTTTTGAAACACAAATGAATACGGTAATGGGTAATGGGAATTTGGGTTATTGGGGTCATTTAGATTGGCTTATTTGGTACTATTATTTCAAGATTCCGTAATCAAATCAATAAATTATTAATAAAATTAACATTTTAAATTAAAATTTTAAGGTTATAAATGATTGGTCACGTAATTATAAAAATTTAAAAGCTTGTGAACTAAATTGAAAAAAACCCTAAAAAATTGAGGATTTTAGAATTGATTAACCCTACGAAAAGGAAGAAAAAAAACCACGTTAACGTTGAGAGCATAGATAACAACGAGTTGAGTGAATCCGACTTGATCCTTCTAATAAACGATTAGTGTACATTTAGATGTCATTTTTATTTCACCCTTCAAAATGATATTATTTTGGAAAGTTAAAACCAAGATGACATCATTTTAAACAAGAATTTTCAATAGTTTGAGTTGAGTTTCGAGTTGATCTTCCAAGCCTGGACTCAGGTTTGGCTTAAAATTTGTTCAGTCTAACCTATTTTGTTGATTTTGGATCAAATCGAACTGAACTTAGTTTACCGAACCTAGTTGAGATAGCATTAATGTTAATGCCACCTAGTACTAACTTGCTGTAAAGAAAATGGTGAGACATATCCTAATAATCTTATCTAATATAATCGCAATTATTATTTGAGACCTATTCAAATAATCTCATATAATATAACTTAAAATATTTTTAGCAAGCAATTTTGAACTTGTGGCTTATTCTTTGTATGGCGGAAAGTATAGCATTGTGTTTGTAATGACTTGGAACTAATGTTTAAATTATGATATGCCCTTAAACTCTCAAATATATTTTGTTTATTTTAAAATTTTAGATATACATTCTCCTTCCTTTTAATATGTTTTAACACCATGCTTCAATCTTTGATGTTTGATGAGGATTAGGGCATAAAATCAAAAAAAGGAAAAGAGGATGATTAGGGAAATAAAAAAGGTGGCCTGATATGTAACTTATAGTCTTTCTATTATCTAACCTAACAAATTATAGTATTTAAAATAAATCAAATGTTAAATTATCATGATTATTAACATCTTAAATGGTATTAGATTTCGAATCCCCCAATAACTTTTTGTACAATCATGATTTTACTAATCAATTTAATCTTTAGTTCATTAGACAATGAAAATTCCTATCTTATGTTAATTTATTTCTCAAGGCTATTAACAACTAACATTAGTTAATTGACTGAAACCTCTTTCTAGTTTAAACCCCCTAAGATTGCATTAATCAATTTGTAAATTTCACAATTAGGTTTGACACTATTCCGTAGGATTTATGGTGACTTATCTCTAGGCTTGCATGTCTCCTTTCAATTATTGTACATTTATTCATATAATTTTTTTAATTTCAATCATATAAAATCATATATGAAACAATACACTAGCAATATTACTTCAAGAATAATTAAGATCACATAATTAAATCCCATTGAAACTGAATAATAAATTAAGTTAAAATAAAATCATTATAAGGTCTATCCCAGGATTCATCTAATCCAATTACCAACAAAAGCTTAGCTCATAATCATAACATCAAGAATAAAGTAAAAAAAGAAAATTAAAATAACCACAATGAGACCCCTTTTAATCTTCAAGAAATTCACTTTAGATTGATGAAAATCCACTCCAATATATTTCATTGCTTTTCTTCGTTCACTCTTTCATTTTAGGAATATGTCATGTCTTAAGCCCATTAGGCCTCATACGAACCCTTTTTCTAATTCCTCTCATTTTCTCTGTTTTATCTATATATAGCTCGATTTTGGAATTTTGAGTGGACATGCTCAATTTTGCTTCAATCTTCAAAAATTGTGAAGAAGCACAGTATAGGGAGCTACACGAGCAACCACACAACCACGTAAAGTTACATTGTCAACCATAAAAATATCCTCAATTCTTCCATTTTTAGTCCTATTTTCACCCGAATTCTTCTGTTTTTAGTCTAATTTTCACTTGAATTCTTCTCCTTTCTACCCATGAAAGCAGATAAAACCTAAAAATATAATAGAATCAAAATAAGTACCATAAACAATAAGAAACTCTCAAATAAGTAAGTAAAATTTATTAAATATGGGATTGGAAATATATTCTAGTTAGCATTTATCAAACTCCCCCACAAATAAGCATTTGCTTGTCCTTAAGGAAATTAATTTCATTACTATCAACTTAATAAGAAACAACTTTGGAAAAGAATTAAATAAAAACGATATTCATCAAGATTTCCAGTATTTATTTAATTGCAAAGTTTATTGAAATGTGAAGCATTTAGTTACTTTTATCAAATTATAAATCAATTCAATTCAATCCAAAGTTATTCAAATTTTAACTCAATTGACAAAATTCCACTTAATGCATAAAGTAAACTTACTTAAGAAAAATGCTAAAACCTTTCACTTTTGTACCCTTTATTAAAACCAAACACTAAATACTTTCACAGCATTAGAAGCTTGTTTAAAAAGTCACATAGCCTTTTGACACAAGAGTAAACAACTAGGTCACTCTATGACTACTAGTATCACTCTTTAACTTTGACCTTTTTATGGTACAAAACCAGAAGAGTGAAATTATGTATATGGGGTAATAAAAATTCTTAAAAATAATTCACATTTAACTTAATGCTTGTACAAATAATACATAAAGTACCATAATGAAAATCAAGTATCCATTCTCAAAATTAAGGAACTAAATTAAAATTAACTCAATCATTAAAACTCATAACTATTTTCCTAAACAAATCAAATCATAGTCACAACCAAATTTATAATGAATCATCTTGATCAACATTCTCTTTAAAAAAATTTCATGAATTATTCATTTTTGGATAATTATAAAAAAATTAACAAACTTGCCTACTAATTCCTTCTCTACACTCAAGTTGTATACTGAGGAATGTGCAAAGCAATGGAAAATATTGATAATGAAGGGGTGAGGATAACTTATACTCGATCCCCTGATAAAAAAAGATTTCCATTCTTGTCCTATGTCAACATCTATCCATTATTGGTGAAATCTTTTTTGCTCTAAAGTAAGGGTTAATATTACCTTTATAACTTATGAAACTCTATCAAATCTTAAGTAACAAAATTAGGAACATCAAATTAAAACTATAAAAATAACAAAATTTGAATTCGATCTCATATTTTTTCTCTAAAAATTGCCCCAAACATGAGATATTATTTTCAAATTGTGAATATAGTAGACATTATAAATAAATTTATGCTTACCATCATTTAGGAGGATAAAGAATGTTACCTCTTCCTTTGACTAGAACTTTAGAGCCATTTTCAAACGCCACAGCCCTTGTATACTTTTATCAAGCTCAAAAAACATGTCTTGACTTTCACTTATTGTTGCTTGCTCCTATGTTAAGGTAACATGTGCTATCTTCTTTTTTTGCTTCCTTACATTATGCCATTAATAAGGTGAGCTCCTTTTTTGTTGATGAATTTTTACAAAGTTCACCTTCTAATTAACATTTTGGCTTTGCTCAAATATTCAAATATTTGAATATTTTTATATTAAAAAAGATTAAATCCTAATGGGTAGGGAAAGGAATAATTTATATAATTTCTAATTTAATCCATTATATAATTAATCCATTGAGTGAATGATCAAGATCATCTAGTTATTTAGTTATTAATTAAAATTAAAATTGATTAGTTAACCAAATAATAAGTAAGATGGTAATAGGGGGAATGGTTTTGTCTTTGCCACCACCTACGTTTGCTTTCTTCATCAATCTTACCTCCATCCACCTTGATTGTAATATGTAACTCTTTGTTAGCTTTTTCCATGAACTTCTTATCTTCATCGCTCAACTTACCAAAAAAATCAACATCTATAGTTGCGTCTTTATTTTCTTGATTACTATTTTCGTATTCAGTGATTACATGGAATATTTCATAAAGTTTTTACATCCTCAATAACTATGAAACAAATGTAGAAAAGCTCATTCTCATAACAAGCTGAATCGCGTCAAACTGATTGCACCTGAACAACTTAACAAAATTTGTGCCTCTTTTCTTCCTTCTCTATCTTTATGCTTTTATCCTTTCTGGCTTTTTGGGCTAGCTCATTTTTTCACATTAACTAGACAAAGTTAAAGGAATAATATATCTAAAAATAAAAAAGACGGATTTAATGGAAATAATATAAAATAATAAAAGAGATAACTCTAGATAGATGGTGATGGTTAAGTCCTTCCTAGTCAACCTAATAAACTTGTGCCATTGATGGCACGCCAATTACTCAATGTCTTGATCACATGACTCATGGATATAATTTTCTTGCACCCAAACATTTGTTAGAAAAATAAACTTAATTTTTATGCCCAAAAGTGTTGAGTCTCAATCCATTATCTTTGTAAACTATGATCCTCAATTGTTCCATTATTTAGAGTCTACAATCTAGAATTATCTAGTGGTTAGAAGTTAGGTGGATATTATATTAAATGATGGATGTTGAAAGAAGTAGTAAATATAAGTAGATCGAAGTTAAATTTAGAACTCTCCCATGAATCCTCTAAATAGGGAATTAGTCTCAGATTAAGTCAAACCAAAAACTAAGAAGAGTTTATAATAACAAGCCGCTTTTACTCTAGGTCCTTTCCCACTCAACCTTCCCAAATTCCTCTTCCAATATCCTTAATCCAATAAAGTGGTATCATTGAAGCCTAATTGTTTTAATTATAAAAAAAGGATGGTAAATAAAATGTTTCCCATCTAATTCCCTTGCCTCACTGAAGACAATTATGAGAGTTGGTGTATTCATATGAAGGCTTTACTAGACTCTCATAATATATAAGAAATGGTAAAGAAAGTTTACGAGGAACCTTAGAATGAGGCTTCTCTAAATCCTTCCAAAGGGAGGTTCTGCATAAGGCTAAAAGGAGGGGTCAACAAGCCTTTACTCTCATCCACCAGTGCTTAGATGATGTCGAGTTTAAGAAAGTTACAAATGCAACAAATTCAACAAAGGTACAAGAGATTCTTCAAAATGCTCACAAAGGCATTGATAAAATAAAGAAGGTACATCTATAAACTATTTGTCGTGAGTTTGATTATCTTAATATGAAAGAATCTGAATCCATTTCGGATTATTGCAATCGATTATTGATCACTGTTAATGAAATGAAAAAAATGGAAGCCTTTAATGATACGTGAGTAATAGAGACAATTATTTGATCTTTAAGTCTTAAAGATATAGACTCCTTGACTGTTGATGAACTCATTGGTTCATTACAAGCTCATAAATAAAGGCTAAGGAAGAAAAAGAATCAATAAGTTTTAGAGCGAAGTCTACAATGCAAGATTATTATAAGAAATAGATGTTGAAACCAAAGAGATCATGAGTAGAGGCCGAGGTCATGGATATGGTGTAAGAGGAGGAAACTATCAAGGCAATCAAAAAAGAAAAAGGAAGACAAAGATTTCCTTCCACTAGGGGATATAGACATGAAAATCCATCAAAGAAGCACTCCAATCACTACAAGAAAAATAGAGGTTAGCAACGGAAATTACCGACAGAATGTGTACAACTTCCGTCGGTAAGCTTATTTTAGCGACGGCATTTACTGACGGAAAAACGCGTCGGAAATATGGCTGTCGGTAAATTTACCGACGGAAATTATGCATACCGTCGGTAAATTTACCGATGGTTATTT
>JANITX010000010.1:19162381-19172682 GCA_027564395.1 Erythroxylum ulei | reverse complement strand
TAGAATTCTTAGAGATATTAGAGAGAATATTTTGATTAAAATCTATAGGTTTACATTCCTATATCGTATAACTATTACATCCTTGAAATTGGAAACGATAATAAAGAATCACTAATCTTAGTTAGGGCTTTCTTTGTAAAAATGTTTCAATTGGGAAAGATAAACCCATTCACAACCTCACTAACAAAGCTACCATAAACCTATTAAGGAGTAAGAGTTGCAAGGTTGATTGGTTCAAAACCGTATGGTCTAAGGCTTTAACACCTAAAATATCTTTTATCCTCTAGTTGGCAATTAAAAATAAGTTAAATACCACTGGCCAAATGCATTTCTTACGTGTTGATAAAACTTGTCCATTGTGCTCAATAAATAGGGCAACAAGGAATCATCTCTTCTTTGAATGCTCTTTTAATAAGGATATTTGGGATCATATCACCATGAAATGTCTATGGCTCAATTCAGGGCTCTCATTTCCAGACATTTTACAATGAATATCTAACCAGGCTATCTATATGAAAGAAGAGCAACTGATACACAATGTCACACTAGGACTTTATGTCCACATTTTATGGTGAGGAAGAAACCTCAGACAGTTTGTCGATAAACATTTTTATAAGGGAAACCTAAAGTCTATGATCCTCACTGCAGTTAAGGAGCTTATTCTTTAGAAAAATCTTAATCGAAATTGCAACTCAAGCACAATATCTTCACTGCATATATGGTGAAGCACTTACAATTATGTTTACTCATCTTGTTTTTTGTCTCTAATCCTTACCTTGTAATGCAAGCTTGTCAAGTGTAACACACCACTACCATAGAGTATATGCTAGACCATCCAGGGGACATCTAAGAACATGCCCTACGAGAATGACATGTTAGAGCAATCATATTCACTTATTATGGCATCACAGAAACATAAGTATTTTAAGGATCAACTTTTCCCATTTCATTAACAAAACATAACTTACATTGTATCATTACATTTCACACTCCATATATTTACATTACAAAAACATCTGTGAGTTTACTATTCTATAACAAATGTTCTACATAAAATGAGAAACTAAACAAACACATTCTATCTAAACTCCTCAGATATCAGCTGACTAAACCTTTGAGCCATTTCTTGTTACCAAAATTGATAATACTATAATTCAACTAGATTGCTTTAAAAGCTAGGTCTCCTTAGTACCTAAAAATCAACGTTGCAATTTTAATGAGATTTATGAACTTAGTAAGTGAACCATCATCGATGTGCTCACTCAAGTCAGAACGCCAATATCACAAGTATATAACCAAATTCACAAGTATATCATATTATTTATAATCAAATCCCATATATCACATCATTCAATTTTGTATACCAAATCACAATATAGATATATATCATATGTTAACAAGCACATTATAAATACAAACATTTCATAGAATCATTTCAAAATAATCCAATCATTCATATCATAATCATGTACACAAACATTGTATATCTTTATATCAATACAATTTAGTAATTCTTCATAATCATTCACCTGATACATGTAATGATATATTAATGCACATAAGATTCCACTTTTATTATTATTTTATTGTGACTGAGTGCCTATTTACTGTCTTGCATCCCTTGTGGGTACCGAGCTCATTTCAAATACTACCTCGTACTCCTTTATAGATACCAGGCTCATTTCAGATACTATCTCGTACCCCTTTGTGGATACCGGGCTTATTAATAATTGAGCCTATGGCTCTTTGTGCACATTTCTGAGCCTTAAGCTCTTTTCAGACTGGCCACTCCGGTCATACCTCCTTTCTCTGATCATGCATATTCATGTAATGGAATGCGTCATTTCACATAATATGCTATTAATAACTTTCATTCAAAGTGCACAGTCACTTATCATATTCATCGAATTTGAGTCTGGCATTCAACGTACAGTTGAGAACACATTTTATATTGCACATTCAATTTGAAAACACTTCCATTACAATCCCGAATATCATACTCCTCTGACCAACAATGTCCAGAATATCACAATCATATGAATAACAGTTCAATATCTGAAAGTTAATCAAAAATAATTCAAACATAGTGAGAAAACATCTAAGTTAACTCACAGTACGCTCTAAATAGCTAATGCCTTGATGATCTGGCAATATCTGGATGTGAACGCTCAATTTGTGCATCTATATCATGCAATACACACATATTTATACATTACTAACTTGTTGAATCAAATGAGTACTCAATCATACACATGTATATGTGTTATGTTCATTGCATGTTCAATTTACTATCACGGGTATGTATCCTTATTCACAAGTATTGATCATTCATTCATTATAGCTTGTATTTATCTAGTTTGCAATTAGGTTATACCTTAAGTAAGTTTGATTACTTTAAATTCATCAATCATACATTCATCAATCCTTTCCTAGCATTATATACTCACACAATTTCCCAGTTCTCATTCAACTATACCTAATTCATTACCTATATCCTTTGAATCATATTTGCATTCATAAGAATATCTTTATACCATTAATAACTCATACTTCCAAAATTCATATACATTGATATCAAAAAATCCATCCTTAACTTATAACTTCAATTAACAACCTAAACTTACCAAACACTTGATGAAATAATCAAGCAACCATCTAGGTTCGTTTCAAGGCCCAATCATGTCCAATTGCACCTAAGTAATGTAACTTATCCTTATATGGTTTAAATATCACACAAAACCAAACTTTTCTCACTTCCATGAATTACCCAAGATCATGGGAAGGAGCTAATGTAGCACCCATGATAGTGGGATGAGTGAACCGAAGGTTTACTAACCATTTCCTTCAAATTTTTTCCAGCTTTTAACATCTTCATACCAAATTCAACACATCTTCATCATAGTCCATTACTTATACCTCAATTATACCTTAATTATATATCAATTCCTCATCAATTCCATATCCAATTCCAATTCAAATCATTCATTTGGTAGCTCACAATGTATGGCCTTTCATGCATCAAAATCAAAACAGAAACTATCATTCATTTGATCATAAATGTAGTCCTAGTTCTTTCCCATTTCAAGATCACTATATTAACACCTTTATTTAACATAAAGTTACCTTCATTATACCTTAAATCCCAATCCAATTCAATCATGAAACAACCTATAACCTGTGGTTTTAAAACATTAAAAACTGGGCATAAAAGTATCCAAGTTCAAGTATCAATTTGTAGCACAATTCATCATCAACATCATATACAATTCATCCCAATTCAATCATCATAACCATTCTATTATAACATGACATAAATATCAATATTTTACTTACTTTTTTAGCTCAAATTTCCACCTCAAATATCAAGCTAATTTAGCCCTTTATGCTTGCAAAATCATCACAAATTCAATGTGGGAATTGGATGGATTTTGGTTAAGATCAAAGGCTATAACAAGAACAACTATGTTCTGATTCTTTACCTAACTTTGTGAGGGTAAAAGCATGGATTTTTGTGTACCCAGTTAGCAAGAATTAAACCAAAAATGCAGAGCAATGAGATGAATGTAGGTTTCGGTGGATAGAGTGAAGAGTGAAGAAGAAACACAGTATAAAATTTTCTAGCATTTGTTTAGTTCAACTACGTGCAAGGTGTCATTATCTTAGATTAACATGTGTCCTTAAGTATGCTAGCCACTTATCCTCTTCATAACCACCAAATGTCACCTAGTTATTAGTCCATTTGTCACTCATTCATTTCTTCCATTTGTCTATTAATTACTTATGCCAAATGTGACTCATTTATCTATGCCAAATGTCACTCAATTATAGCCTTAGTCATCCTAATTTTCCATGTAAACTTATCTTGCCACTTCACATTTTTCTTAGTCTAAATATATATTTTAATAACAATAAAATCCAAGTTTACTACTTGTAATCCACCAAACCAAAATTCAAGACATAAATAAAACACAATTCACATTATGATTATTTTAAACCTTTCATACACCGGAATATGTCAATTGAGTACATCTATTATCTTTGCAATGTGTACTAATTAATAATTCATGTGTTTATGCTAATGATATTCATGTGAATGAAATGTATTTCATGAACTCTCAATGATATGACTCATGTGCAAAATTCTAAGGCTCTAACCCTTAGTATGAAAAACTGGCTATTACATCAAGGGTACTCCCCTACATTTTATATTTGTTTTGTAAAACACTCTATATTTATTATTTAATTCCATTTCCTTTTTCAAAAAAATGTTGCAATTATAATCTAAGTAATATAAATTAATTCTTAAGTTTAGAGATCAAGAAGTTATCTTCTTAATATTAGATGAAAATAACCAATTGGCATTTTCTATGATCAAAAACATGGGAGTAGAAGCACACTACTCTAAAATTTATTTAAGTTTAAGAAGAAAGTTTAGTTAAAATACTTTTAAAGATGTTCTTGTTAGGTTATAACCCAATTGTTCTTCTTTTAGAACTATAATTTTTATTTTGAAAGATTTTATCTTATGCACATTTTAGTTATATTCATTTTATAATTATTTTTTAAAATATGTGTATATGTTTCCATTTTCTTATGGTTGTTTATTATTTAATGCTTTTAGTTTTATAGTATGAAGTAAGGAAAGGAAAACATAAATATAAGGACGAATTTAAAGAGCATTAAGGTTAGAAAACCTAAGGAATATAAAAGAAAAGTGTTCATATCAAGTACTTGTATGATGAATATAGCCTGGGACATGTTCATATTATAGAATGTGTTAACATATAGGCTTTATAGAAAAATCCATAGCCAAATAAACTTTCATATCCTAGACTATACCTATATCTAAAATTGAACTAAAAGTTAAAAATGATCTACATTCTTAGAAACACCTGTTTCCTAAACCATGTCTACAAATTTGCTTTTGTTAAAAATTTCTATAGTCTAGCACTATTACATTATTTTACCATAAATGCATAGTGCAACTATACCTAGCATTATCAAGAATGGGTCAATCATAGGGTTAAGTACCAACTATTCACAAACTTAATTATCTAGTCAAACTATAATTAATTAAAGAAGGAAAATAAAATAATAACTAGAATGCCCAAGAAAAGTAATAATCAAGAGTAAAATAATCAACAAAATAACTAGAATTAAGTAAGGAGTTCCCTAAGACTTCACTCTGATTTAATAAACTCCTACTTTCTTAGACCAGTATAAGTTCCTAAGTTAAATCATATTCTCTTTTAAGTGTTTCCGTGTTGAACACACTTGAAAATAATACCTAATTCTACAAAACTAAATTTTTGGTAGTGGTGAGAAAGGAGAGTGTGTGATTAGCTTTTATTACGAATAGGTGTATATGATTGGGGGTTTTTCGTTGAATTCAATTGATGCAATAAATTAAAACTAAACTATGGAAGAAAAATTAAATCAAATAATATAAAATTGCAAGGATTAGTGAATAGGTTTTGAATCCAGTTTGTGGGTCCATCTCGACCTTTACAAATGTGCATAATCAATAATCATGTTCTTCTCATACCTCTCTTTGAAACTATTAAATGTAGATTAACAACAACCACTGTTAATCCCATTTTCCCCTTAGGTTGTATATAATTAAAACAAACTCTTTAATTAGGTTTAGCTATCAGACCCAAAATAAGCTTTCCCAATTTAGTGTGACAATTGCATTATGGATTAGGAAATAGGTTAATCTAAGCAACAACCATATAAGTTCAAGTCATTTAACCTATGTTATGTTATCCCTAAGGATGCCCGACCATTAATTTACTACATTTGAATTAGATTTTCAAAAATTATGGGTTGCAATATGGATTTTGGCATTAAATCCATACATAAACAATCTAGTAGGCCTATTTAAATTGTTCATACATAAATTCTAAACTTTAGATACAAAATAACATATTCAATTCCAAAAGAGAGTGACGTTTGCTTAATTGTTTATACATTCACTTCTTCACACTTACTAATTATTATTGTGAAATGCTTAAGATACACATTTTAGTTCATATTTGGTTTCAAGTATAATTTGGAAGCATAAAAGCTAAAATGAGTTTAAAGCACACTCCTTGAGCCAAAATACTGATGTCCAAACTCAATTATCTTTGTGGAAAAAGAAGGAGAAGGAATAGGGTGAGGATTGGATAAGAAATTACAAGAAGAAGAATATTTCAGTAAAAACTAAAAGATACATAGACGTGTATATACTTATTCGGTCATGTAAACATTCAGAAGATAATGTTGGACTTATAAGTTTGGATACACGGTCGTGTATCCAACTGTGTATCTTCACGAGTTTCAGATATTTTTAACTCCTATGGTTTGATACACGACCATGTATCAAATCATATATATGTCCAGAAACCTAATTTTTCATATAAATAAAACATTTTGATGAAAAAAATGAGGAGAATCATCTTGGGACTTTATGAAGGGCATAAAACTTACTCTTTCACACTCACGGAGGGCTAAGCTTCTTCAATAGGTTTAATTAAAGAGCTTGTTTTAATTAAACATGACCTAAGAGAAAACCAAGATTAATGGAACTTGTTGTTAATCTACGACCAATAGTTCTAAGTGAAAATTTATAACAATGAAATATGTTTAATTGTGTGTAGGTTGAGATTGATCTGATCGCCAGATTCTAAACACAATTCATCACTTTTGACTATTTTATATAACTTTTTTCATTAGTTTAATTTTACTTTGATTTTTTAATAGCATTCAACCAAAGCCCCCTTTTTACCTTACAATTCTCGTTTAAGTAACTCACGCTTAACCTTTTTAATCCATATTATGATCTAATCATACATTTCAACTTTTGAATATTAATACATGAATCAAATAGTTGAGTCTTCCATTTTCTCTCCTTCAATTTAATCAATTATACCAACGTGGATAAATTTTAATAGAACTGAAAATTAATTAAATTAAAAGATCAATTTAAATAATTAAGTCCTAGGGCCCTTTGTAATGCCCCAACATATACCCTAGAAGTATTATAGAATGTATAGGGTGTATTAAGAAGTGAGCATAATGAATTAAGTACATCTTAGCAAGAGATATAATGGTACTTAATGTAAAAGACAAGGGCAAATAGCTAATTTGTTCGCTTTGGCATAGACATACATACTTAGACATAAAATATGTATGGAAATTTTTGACATGTTTGCTCGAATTTGTGAATGTGATGTGAGGTGAATTGATAAAAGAAGTATTCCATAAGTAAATGGGATGTTTTTGGTTAAATTGGATGTATTTTGTGATGTTCTTGCATGATAAGACTGAAGTTAGTCGATTTGGGATGTGTACCTCGCTGAATGGATAGGTGCCACTGAAAAGACTTCTATAATTTAGCCATATCTTGGCCTATAGACCTACAAATTGGATAATTTCAATTGGAGATTAAACTAGAGACATATTTCTAAAATTTCATAAAGGAACCGAAATCTGATTTTATCTTTAAGAGTTCTAAATTCTGTTTTGAATTTGAGTTCTTACTACTGTCCTTATTTTCGAACATCCTGTAGTTTTTAGGGTATAACTCCCGATATAACTAACCAAATTGCATGAAATTTATGCCATTAGAAACTTAAGGCGTAGGGGAATGAAATAAACTGATAAGATTATAGACCAATGTGGGAATTAAAGGAAGAAGAAGGACCAATATGCAATTCCTAAAGTCAACTCATAGACCAATAAGATTAAAGCATGTGTGTTCAATTGAATTGTAACACATGGTCCAATAGAATTGTAACACATGGTCCAATATAATTTTAACACATGGTCTAATCGAATTGTAACAAGTGGTCTAATGGGATTGTAACACATGGTCCAATTGGATTGTGACATATGGTCCAATGGGATTGAAACATGTATCTAGGACTAGAAAATTCCTGAAAAGGCATATGGAGAGGGGAGATGAGCGAAACTTTGATGGCTTAACTTCAAATTTTTCTCGTCTCCATTTCACCTTCTTCATCCCATCATTTTTCACTTGGTGATTCAAGCAAAGCCAAAGAGGAAGGGAAGGAAAAGCATTAGAAGAAATACTTTGCCAATTTTAAGGTTTGGGGCTACACTTAGTCTAATTTATCTTTGTGTGTATGTCTGAATCATTATAAAGATTCATTTGGATGTGTAATGGCTGCTGGGATGATGGTTTGGTGTTATCTTGCTTAAAATTGGTTGAATATGACAAGAGAGTATTGTGTAGTGGAATTCTGTCTAGGGTTATTTGAGTCATTCACATTGTTTGAATCATAACTCAGCCTACAAACCTCCAAATTATCTGATTTTAGTTGTATATGAAACCTAAGACATAGAGATAAATATTTTGAGAAGGGACTCTAACTTAATTCTAGCTCTATAACCTTGGAAATTGAGATCAAAAAAGGTGACCTGATGTTACCCCTATTTTGGAGCAGCTTGTGATATTTTTCCTATATCTCATGATTTAGAAATCCAAATAGTCTGATTGTTAGTTCTATAGAAACTATAGACATAGAGTAAAAAAGGTATATAAGATCTCAAGACCCATTTCTGACTTTTTCTGTATGCATATTAAGGAACAGGTAGTGGTACGAATGGAGAGAGTGTCTGTCAAAACTGTGGCATTATTTTTGTTTCCGATTTATACCGCATCTTATCCGAACCTTTATGAATGTGTATGAAAATTTTCAAACACCTAGAAATAAATGAAATAGTACTTAACACATGTGAATTGGGAGACTGAACATTAGAATATAAGATTGAGCATAATGCATTCCAAAAAAAATTTACATGTACATAAATGATTTGTATGCATATTCATTACTCATACGTGTATAATATGATTATGCAAGCATGATTTTGACACCCTTCTAATGGTGGCGAGCCATGCATTGCATGTATCAATGCAAATATAGATTTTATGACTTGAAATGTATATCATATGATTCGTTAATATATGAATTGTGAAATTTGCAAATGGTTAAAGGAAATGATATAGTGCCTGCTATATTGTCTTGGTTGTGGATAGATGGGCATGCCTATAGGGTTACAATGCAACTGCTATAGTTTGACACCACCGGTGTCCACAGTTTGATACCTTTGGGTATCCATAATTTGATAGCTTTGGGTATCCACAGTTTAATACCTTCAAGTATCTATAGTTTGATAGCTTTGGGTATCCACAATTTGATATCTTTGGATATCCACAGCACTCGTTATTCACACCCACAGAAAATGTGCAGGCTTAACACAAAAAGGAAACTTAACATTCATAAATAAGAAATATAATATGAAAACATGAATAATTGGTATTAATGAGCATTTGTATTGATGAATTGTAATGATGTGCAATTAAATTGATAATTTGTATCAATAAGCATTGAATATCAATATTTGGTTTATAAATATGCATTTTCGATATATGGATAATATGTTGAAGTATATTTGCATTATGAACTTTACTTAAGGATGCCATCATTGTTTACATGAGTATTAAATATCAATGATTGGTTCATGGTTTACATGAGCATTAAATATCAATGTTTGGTTCATGAATATAAATTTATGGTACATGAGTTGTGATATTTCTGAATATGTGTGCTTGGCGGATAACTGTTGTGAGTGGTCATCCAAACTAAGTATTTCTCCCACTAAGCTTTCAAGCTTAGCACGGGTGTTAATCCATTTAGATCCAAGTCATAGGAGTGAGGTATAGGGAACATCTACAGGGACCAAGGCTAATAGATAGAAGAAAAAGTACTTTCAGAATGTGTTTTTAATTACAGATGATTGTAAATGTAATAAAAAAGGAAATCGTATGTTTTCTTTGGATTACCATGTAAATGTAAAGATGTATTACTACTGTTAAATAATAATGTTAAAATTGGGGAGTATTTTTAATGTGTATATGTATATCATTGAATAGAATTGTATACCTTACATCCGTGTATAGGAATTTGGTTGTTATATGTGTGGATGGTTGTAGGTTCTGTATAGGGGGTGTTACAAGTTGACTATTAAAATAAAGATGATGAAATTACTAACGTATGTTCAAACTTCTTCTATAATCAATTTATTAATTACGTACCTTATATACAGGTCCAAACCTCCTTCTCCAAGCTTATTAGCAGGATGAAAGTCATCTGTGGCAGCCTTTAACTCACTATAACTGAAAGTATATGGTCTACCATCTATACTTAGGACCTCTAGGTTGGACCAATGGTGGTTGACAAATTAAATTCCTTTATGTTTTGATAATAATAAAATATATAGAATTGGTTTAGAAA
>JANITX010000010.1:19029657-19043674 GCA_027564395.1 Erythroxylum ulei | reverse complement strand
GCCAAGATATACTTTAGACAACACAAGGCATAATCCAAAGTTGCCAAAAACAATTAGATACATGATAACATAATGCAGATTAAATTCAGAATAAATGAAATACTTGTCAAAAGAAACAGAAGAAAATCTTTGGAGATATATACTCTTAGATATCAAAAATGGGTACTCTTAGATTCAATCAAAACACATATGCAACCTCTCACCGATCAACAACAACCCAGGATTCCTAAAGAAACAAAGACAAAAGTTAAAAACTTCGTAAGGAAATCAGAGAATGATCTAAAACCCAGAAAATTTTACGTAAATATATGCCCAAAAAAGCTTTCAGGAATCTGATATAAGGGCAAAAAGGGTGACACCGAAGTTGAATATACAATCCAATCCAATCAAGGAAAGTAGGTTGACAGTATTAAGGCCAATGAATATGGATGATAGAAGTAACCATAAAGTGGATACCATCCTCGTGGTAAGAAGAAAAGCTAGAACTGAAAATCCACACTGTCCATTCAAGAAACTTAAAGCATGCTAATGGTTGGTTCTTTGAATCTATACCATCTTCATTATCGGTTACCAATGTTTCAACTTTCTTAGAACTAGTTACACTATTTAATATGTTGCTGTCCTCAGTGCAATTTGCATGTCCAACGTTTTCAAAAAGGATTTAATTGTAAGGTCCTACTACTATATATGCAGATTGGCTTGAAGTCTTGACAACAGCGTTCGATGACAAACTTCAAAAGGAACAGAGATGATTATTTAACACAGACTTTCCAACTTATTTAATACAAAACACGAAAATACTAAAAATTCTGTATTGCACTTCAAGTTAATTTACAAATAAAATTTTACCCACAAGCATACAAACTTATAGGATAACCTATACGACAGAGTTGAAGTTCAAAAAAAATCTCTAAAAAGATAAGTTAGTAATACTGTCTGATGTGTAGTTCCTCGAGATTTCTCAGGAAGAAGGGGGGAAAAGAAAGTCCTACATATACCAAGACCTAACAGACCGAAGGTCTCCATTTCTCACAAATCTCCTCCATTTCCAACCTTAGATAAGAAAAAGAAAAGAACAATACAATATATGACAAATTTATGCAACCAAAGAAAAGTCAAGACGGCAAGCAGCGACATTTTTCCAGCACAAAATAAAAAACTTACTTGGCTTCTGAGATGAACTTCTTTGGGAAGAAGGGCAGCGTGTGAGAGAGAAGCGTAGAGACTTGACTGCCGAGAGAGAAGAGTGATTTTGTTGAGGGAGAAGGGCAGCGTGTGAGAGAGAACCCTAGACCTGACTGCCGAGAGAGGAGTGTTGGAGTAATTTTGGAAGATGGTTATCTGTTTTGTTTTGGAGACAAACAAAAATTTTTGTCCTTCGATTTTAGAAGGAACAAAAGTTTTTATTTTTGTCATCCGAGCACAGAAGACAAATTACTTGGGACAGCAACCAAATATGCAGAGGGACAGGATTTTTTAGTTTTGTCATCTGTCCCCACTAAAGGGGACAATAACCATACACTACGTTAGTGACGAATTTTAATCGTCACTCAAAATTATTGGCGACGATATAGAAGACGTAGCAAAAAAATTTGCTGCATTTTTGGAAACACAACCAAAAGTTATTGGCGATGTTTTTCAAAACATAACTAAAAGGTTTTAGTGACGATTTTAAAAATATAGGCAACTCTTTTTAGCTATGCTTTTTATTTTTTTAATAAACATTATTAGTTAAATTTTATCATGCCAATTATAATTGTTGGTGACATTTTTATCCATGTTATTGTATGTAATATTTAGATTTTTTGTTTTATAATTTATTATTAAAATATAATTAGAAATTAGAAACATTTTATATAAATAGTAAAATATTATTAAATGTTAAATACAAATGTTAACAAAAATAATTATGTCCAAACTAAGAATTGTTTTCATTGTCAATACTACTTACATAATTCGGGCCAACTATTTGTTAGACCATCTTTTCAAGCTTGGCGAGCTTTCATTCGTTACATTCTAATTTTGCCTTAAGCTATTGTTTCTCCTATTTAAGAAGGTAAATGTATGTTGTTCTTGATGAGGATGAAGGAGTTGGCTTAGGGCCAAATTCAAGACCTTTGATGTAGTTGAATCTTGTACCAAGCACGTTGTTGCAAATCTCATATACAATTGGCTCATTTTCATCAGACATAAATAAAATTATTTGCAACAACTCCTGCATCTTATTCTAAAATTAAAAAACAAAATCAATATTGAATCCAAATATTATTAGTTAGTACTGCATAAATAAATAAACTTAAAATTTAAACAAATTTTTATACTTACATAGTTATTTTGTGCTTCTTCTAACATCCACCTTTGACCTTCATTATAGTGAGTGAGTTTGTATAGTGTGATCCTATTACACTCTTATCCATGTAGCTCTTTCTCACTCTATTTTATGGAAAAATTAATTGAAAATACAATAAATAATATTGTATTTACTAATATAATTATAACTTATAAACAAAGAGCTTACATATTCTTTTTTTACAGCAATAAATGATTTGGAATTTTAGTCATGAGGAGTTTTCATTTTTCCTTTGTTAACCTTCGCTTTCTCACACTTTTCCTAAATAAAGAAAAGAATTTCATTTTTCCTCTATTAATCTTGGCTTTTTTACACTTTTCCTAAATAAAGAAAAGAAATAGTCATTAAATTATGTAAAAATATTAATGGAAGCAAATGTGAAGAGAAAGAAGTTAAAACTTAACGTTGGCGGAGGCCCAATAATCACACATTTGACTTCAATTTTCTGGAGACATCCGTTCAAAAACATGTCTCCCTGCCTCCTATTCAAAAGGAAAATATTTGTAGTATTTATGTACGATGATCCTTGGCCTTTTGTTTCAACAGTGAAGTCACACAGCTTGAAGCTTCAGGGTTATTGATATCAATAATATTTAGCTTTATTTGTGAACAACAAGTAAAACTGAGATTAGTCTTTAAATAAGTAAAAATGCATATAATTAAATAAATTGAAAATTTATCAAAACTTTGTCTAAAGCATTTTGTAGCAAGTTGTCTTCCTTCAACTGCTTGGCATATTGAAGGCAACGTAATTAGCCCTGACAATGACCCCTAACGTGCTAGACAATTTTGATGATTAGATCTTGTCAACAAGATGACCTTGTGAGGTGTCAATATGTACAAACAACTTGTTGTTCATTACAACATTTATTCGTTGCAACTCAGAACCTTTAGTGATACCTCAACCTCTTTTTCTGATGCTGGTATTGGAACACTAACAAAAGAATAAGGATAAGAAAAAACACATTAAACATGTAAATATATATTTGAACATAAGTCTAATTATAGGCGGTAAAGATTATCAAACCTAAAGATCCCTTAGCACTAGTTAAGGCAGATGGAGGTTGTTGCTAACTAGCTTCATTGATGGATGAAGTCGATTCCTATTGTTGGCTAGGGTTAGATTGATCTGGTTGTTGTGGGGAAGGAACAATTTCGATAGTTGCCACCTTCTTTCCTTTTTTTTTCTACCAGGTGCCATTATATTGGATATCTATAACTCAAATATCAACATTACACATAAACATAAATCAAACATCATTAATACGCATTAACATAACTCAAACATCAACAATTCATATAAACATAACTCAAACAACAATATTCCATATAAATATAACTCAAACATAAATATTCCATATAAATATAAGTCAAACATCAACAATCCATATAAATATATCTCAAACAATAACATTATGCATAAACATATCTCAAACAATAACAATCACTTAAACATAACTCAAACACCAATATTCCACATTAACATAACTCAATCATCAACATTCTGTATAAACATAAGTCAAACATCAACAATCTGTATAAACATATCTCAAATATCAGCATAGTTTGACTCTAGTTATTTTAGTATTGACTAAATGAATTGATGCCAGATGGTATAGACGTGTTTGTTTCAAAAGGGTAGTTCATGTTTAATTATTTCAGCATTATTATTATGTAGATATAAAAAAATCAACAATATGCATTAACATAAGTGAAATATCAACAATACTCATTAACATAGCTCAAACATCAACAATACATTTCAAACAATATAAACAACACTTTTATTACCTTCAATCATCATGATCAAGATCTTGAAAATCATCATCATTAATTAATTCAGCCAAAGTATCATTATTGTCATATAATTCATCCTCAACGTAATCATCATCTCTTTCTAAGATATGATTGGTTTATACTTCATCCACTTATATTATATTGGGATTAAAATCTCTCCTATGGAATGATGATATGTTGGACCCCGCTTCCGGAACCCAACTTTTGCTCTGATACCACAAATGTTGGATTCTGCTTCCAACATCCAACTCTTGCTCTGATACCATATCTATTAGGTTTTGCTTGGTTCCAGAATCCGACTCTTACGAAAACATGAACTGAGCGTATTATCCTATAAGGTTATTTCCATGAACCCTTATTAGAAATCATCCCATAAGGGTGGAGTACCCACAACAGTCAAATATCAAAACAAACTTATTCCTCCAACTTAACCCTTTTAACAAGAAAGTCAATATGAACATACACAATCGAAACTACTTCAATCTATCATTTCATTGCTAAAGCAATAGAGTTTGAAAAACTTTATTTACATATCAAAAGCCATACCATTGGCTTCTTACAAAATGCAAAATAGCAAATTGAAGCAATTCCCTTAGGCTCTTGATCATTTGATCTCTTAGCTATCACTTGAAGATGGGACAAAAAGGGGGAGAGCTTGAAAGCTCGTGGGTAGCAGTTTATAACAGAAAATAAACAAAAACCTTTGAAACATTCACTTGTCATAGAAAAATCTTATTAAAAACCATAAAACGCTTGTTTCTAAAATTCTCATCATGTAGTCAAAATCTCAAACTACAAAACATGAATGCATCAAACTTGTTCACATAACATAAACATATAAGCACATCAGAATGGTTTAGGTGGATGCAACCTACGTATGCATCACTCTTGTCATGAGCACAAAACACATTAAAATGGTTCGGGTGGATCCAAAAACAGAAAGTACTACGCATTTCCACTTAATGGTCCTGTGTAGCCGTGAACAGAATGTACTAACACAATCCTACATAATGGTTTTGCTTAGCCGTGAGCTTATAACAGCCTATGAAGGAGCTTCATGCCACTAGCGGGCAGGTCAACATGCACGTGACTTAACTTAAGGGACCACCACAAACCCACATAACAAATATTTCTTAACTTGTCAACTTGTTGCCCAAAATGACACTTTTTTTTAACTTGATTTTTCATAAACATGTATCTTTTCCAAAAAGAATCATTTTCAAAGTCTTTTCATAAACCATCACACAATTCATGTAGCAAACATATAACAATTTCTAATTTCATTCAACAAGCAATAAATGCAACACTTTTGATGCAATTTAAAATCATTAAACTTTCCTAATTCAAAGAAAACATGTAGTGGCTTTATTTACTCTATTACAAGCATGTACCCACCATGATTTCCTTGCTTATAGACTTGCTCATAAAGCCTCTGCTCTTGTTTCTCTTGCCTCTTTTGGTCCCTTCATTCTTCACCAAATGAAGGGATCTTTAGCTCAAAGGGAAGCCCTTTTCTTTCTTTACATTTTTCTCGTCTTGAACAACCTCAAAATCTCTCTTGAAGGCTAATACAATTGAAACCCTAGCTTGTTTTCTCTTCTTTCTCTCCTTCTCCTCTTCTCTTCATATTTTTCTCTCTTCTTCATGACACTCTCTCTTTTTTTCTTCAATTTTCATTCTTCTCTCTTCTTAAAATGCAAGACCACAATTTCTTCTTCCTTTTATGCCTTTAATGAGTCCAAAAAGTCTCATTTGCCCTTCCATTTATGTCTCAAGACTTTTGTGCTTAAGTGTTTTGCCAGCAATAACCTTAGACTTTCTAACATAACACTTTTTTCTAGAAAATGTTCCCCCGTTGTCTTAAGTTTCTAATGACACCTAAAATCATTCAATTTGGTTCAGAAATATGAAAGTATTACTATAAACACTTTCAGACTGTTATTAGACTGAAACAGCACACTATTCCCAACTTCCATCTAGAATTTGAAAGTCTTAGGGATAGAATTACAATTCACTTCCTTTAGAAAATTTGTAGCTCTATGCCTCTAGTTTATTCTGAAATAAGAATCATCTCATTTTGAGTCCAACAGGTCCATATACGATTAAAATACCAAAGTATGTTCAATAAAACAACACCAGTTCACTATTCCAACCGATTCCCTCACATTCGTTTAACCAATCTTTTTCAAATAAATTCAGAATACTACCAAACATTGTGAAGAGGTAGGATGTTACGAATTCAAAAGTTCAAGAATCACTTCATTTGGAGGTCAAATAACAAAGTTATGGCCGAAAGAATCAAACAAAGTTTTGTCCTCGATCATATTGCACCTATCTTGGGACAATTCACATATCTTTAACTACAGATTTCAGATCATGATCATTCTTAGATGATTTCTAAGAAGACTTTAAGAGCTACAACTTTTGTGAAGACCTTGAAGACTAATTCTATCATCTGAAGGGTCAAAAGTAGGAACAGATGATATGATGTCATTTATAGACGATATGACATCATCAGATGATATAAGATTGGGAAAATTGCCATAACTTTCCCTATAAACATCAGATTAGGGTGTTCTTTGGATAGTTTGAAAGAGGACTTCAAGATCTAAAAATTTTATGAAGACTAGAAGACAAATTCTATCACTTAAAGGATCAAAAATAGACCAAAAGTAAGGATCAGACGAATAGTGCACAAAAGATGTTTCAGTCAAACATGGAAGAAGTAGAAAGTCAAACATAGAAGAAGAAAAAAGTAGAAGAAGTGGAAAAACAAAAGAAGCAGAAAAGCAGAAGATAGCAAAAAGCAGAAGAAGTGGAAAAGCAGAAGAAGCAGAAAAACAAAAGATAGCAAAAAACAGAAGAAGTAAAAAAGCAGAAGAAGCAAAAAATAGAAGATAGCAAAAAGTAGAAGAAGCAAAAAAACAAAAGAAACAAAAAGCAGAAGACAGCAAAAACAAGAAGAAGCAGAAAAGCAGAAGAACAGAAGGAGCTGAAAAGTAGAAGATAGAAAAAAGCAGAAGAAGCGGGAAAGCAGAAGAAGCAGAAAAGAAAAAGATAGCAAAAAGCAGAAGAAGCAAAAAGCAGAAGATAGCAAAAAGCAAAAGAAGCGAAAAAGCAAAAGAAGCAAAAAGCAAAAGATAGCAAAAAGAAGAAGAAGCGGAAAAGCAGAACAAGCAGAAGGTCAAACGCAGAAGAAGCAGAAGGTTAAACATAGAAGAAGCAAAAGGTCGGACACAGAAAAAGCAGAAAGTCAAATAGAGAAGAAGCAGAAGGTCAAGCATAAAAGAAGCAGAAGGTCAAGCATAAAAGAAGCAAAAGGTCAAACATAGAAGAAGAACAAGGTCAAACACAGAAGAAGTAGAAAGTCAAACATAAAAGAAGTAAAAGGTCAAACACAGAAGAAGCAAAAAGTCAAACATAGAAGAAATAAAAGGTAAAGCATAAAAGATGCAGAAGTCAAACATAGAAGAAGCAGAAAGTCAAACATAGAAGATACATCTTTACCAGACGATACAATCTACACTCCTGAGGGTCTCCACTTATCAGGATCATAACTTTTGACTCCAATGTCCAAAATTCTCATACTATATACCCTTGGAAAGATAAATGAAAGATCTACAACTCTTAAGAAGGAAACTTTGCCAAAATCTATCTAAATCAATCTAGACATTCCCTAGAATTCAGAATACAAACTTACATTCATCCACCAATGTACTGTACCCAGCTATCAACTTCATGACAAATTTTGAGATTCTTAAAGACAGAATTTAAATTCGATGTCTTCATAAGAAATGTAGCCATATGTTTTTAATTTAATTAAAATCAAGTCATTTGAATAACTAGAGAAAAATTTGTGGCTAAAAGACTGAACCACACTCATTGAACATTTTCCTGATCAACTACCCATTTTGCTTCAAAAATATTTCCTTAACACAACTCATACTAAGATCACCTTTTCTACTTCATTTACTCCTCATTCTCAACTCCATTTCAAAATCAATATCATCCATAAAGAAAAAGAAAATATAGTCCATGATTAATCATGAACACTAATAATAGAACATATATATATATATATATATACACATATTCTTCATCAACTTACTACACAAATTCAACTTCATTTTTGCTTTCATTTTACTGCTAACTTTCACTTTAATTCTTCCCATTTCAAAATCTCTTATCCATCAAAAACACCATAGCAAATCATGAATCTATCCACATTTCTTATTCACTACTTTACTATTGTCTATCATTTCTAATTCAAGAATTTTCATTCATATGTTCTCTACTCATGACTAATCACCAAAATTTCTCGTTTAATAGTCGTAATCTTTTAAGAAAAGTTTAGGGTCTAACAATTCTCCCCCCTTAAAGAATTTCTTTCTCGAAATTCTTACCTAAGTGATCAAACAAATGGAAGTAATGTGGTCTTATGTTTTCCTCAGTCTCCCAGTAACTCTTTCACTAGAATAATTTCTTCCAAACTATTAATTTCAGCTAAAACGCTCGATTTAGTTGCTTATTCAAATACCCTACCATCTTAATTGGTTACTCAATACACCTTGGTTTTCATTCAATTTCCTAATTGACTTACTTTTCCCAAATGATTTTCTCTATAGTGGTTATCTTTTTGGGATAATCACCTACATTATACTTCGATCGTGTTACTCTGATTCATCTTATGATTTTAACTATAGGAATCATAGATTATCTCGTACACCATATCCATACATAGATCTCGTATGCATTCAATCACATTATTTACCAATGTAACACATTATTAGATGTGTGCTCCTACTAATTGTTCATCATAACCTTGAGAACTTCAACATATATCACTTCGTTTCACTTTCCTTACATATGTTCTTAGTCAATTTATAAGCATAAACACATAGCCATCTTAACATTTTGATATCGAATTCACTAACACAATCTTCTACTGGATCACAACTCTTATCACACCAATTAAACAATCATTTTCAATTCCTAGTTCAACCTTTCAATTCCTTCGAGCTCATATTGGTCATGGGTTGAGAATGGGAATTGAACTCTATGAGATCGAATCTCCTGTTGTTCCTTAGAAGCTGAGTGGTAGAGCGGTCGACTGTCCTAAGTCGGAGATTTTTCTGCAGTATTCAAGTCATTATCTTTTCTAATTCCTTACCGTATCAATTTTAAATTTTTGGTTATTGAGATTTCTGGGCAATATGGATTAATATTTAAGGATAGATATCCCTTCAACACAACATAGGTCATCGAAAGGATCTCAACAATTTTGTCTTCTCCATATTACTATATCTCTATAGTCAATAAGTTTATATGAGGAGCTACTGAACTCAATCACTTGCTGTCGTTACTCTTTAGTTTTCTATTGAGATCTATCCTAGTTCAACTGGTCAGAGCACTGCCTTGTCAAGGCGGAAGCTGCAAGTTTGAGCCCGTCAGTCCCGAGTTGGCACTGGACTAGCTAAAAATCAAAGTTTATCCGATGTTTGGTTTAAAATTCTTGAAATTTTGGCTTTTTATGATTACCGATCCTTTCAATTCCTCTTTACTTGTACACCTTAAATCTTGTCATTTTCAGCTATGTCTCTATTTCTTTCTCATTCAATTCATGAAAACCTTTTCACATCCATATCAATTCAAGTACATATCCACAACAAAATTTCATCACCATACTAACTAACCTAAACACAATTACCGAATATATGCCTAACATATCAGGCTACATAATATTTCTTATTTCTAAATATCCTCAAACTTTCATTTTCTCACATTCTGACAGATCATTATTCTTCTCACAAATCCTATTAGCCCGAACTCTTAACAATCGCTCTTGCGATTGACACATATTCTGAAAGTTGCCTATGTAAGATCCTAATTCTAGGCTCCGATACCACAACTGTTGGATCCCGCTTCTGGAACCCAACTCTTGATCTGATAACACAACTGTTGGATCCCGCTTGTAGAACCCAACTCTTGCTCTGATACCATATCTGTTGGGTCCCGCTTGATTCCAAAATCCAACTCTTGTGAAAACATGAACCGAGCGTATTATCCTATAGGGTTATTTTAATGAACCCTTATTAGATATCATCCCACAAGGGTGGAGTGCCCACAACAGTCAAATATCAAAACAAACTTATTCCTCCAAATCAACCCTTTTAACAAGAAAGACAATATGAACATACACATTCGAAACTACTTCAATCTATCATTTCATTACTAAAGCAACAGTGTTTGAAAACTTTATTTACATATCAAAAGCCTTACCATTGGCTTATTACAAAATGCAAAATAGCAAATTGAAGCAATTCCCTTAGGCTCTTGATCACTTGATCTCTTAGCTATCACTTGAAGATGGGATAAAAAGGGGGTGAGCTTGAAAGCTCGTGGGTAATAGTTTATAACGGAAAACAAGCGAAAACCTTTGAAACGTTCACTAGTCATAGAAAACTCTTATTAAAAACCATAAAGCACTTGTTTCTAAAATTCTCATCATGTAGTCAAAATCTCAAACTACAAAACATGAATGCATCAAACTTGTTCACATAATATAAACACATAAGCAAATCAGAATGGTTTAGGTGGATGCAACCTATGTATGCATCACTCTTGTCATTAGCACATAAGCATATCAAAATGATTCGGGTGGATTCAAAAACAGAATGTACTACATATTTCCACTTAATGGTCCTGTATAGCCATAAACAGAACGTACAAATGCAATCCCACATAATAGTTTTGCGTAGCCGTGAACTTATGGGAGTCCATGAAGGAGCTCCATACCACTAACAGGCAGGTCAACGTGCACGTGACTTAACTTAGAGGACCACCACAAACCCACATAACACATACTTCTTAACTTGTCAACTTGCTGCCTAAAATGACACCTTTTCAAAACTTAATTTTTCATAAACATGTATCTTTTCCAAAAAGAATCATTTTCAAAGTCTTTTCATAAATTATTACACAATTCATGTAGCAAACATATAAAAATTTCCCATTCATTCAAGAAGCAATAAATGCAACACTTATGATGCAATTTAAAATAATTAAACTTTCATGATTCAAAGAAAACATTTAGTGGCTTATTTACTCTATTATAAGCATGTACCTACCCTGATTTCCTTGCTTACAGACTTGCTTAAAAAGCCTTTTCTCTTATTCCTCTTGCCTCTTTTAATCCCTTCATTATTTAGCAAATGAAAGGATCTTTAGCTCAAAGGGAAGCTCTTTTCTTCCTCTACCTTTTTCTCTTCTTGAACAATCTCAAAATTTCTCTTGAAGGCTAATACAATTGAAACCCTAGCTTGTTTTCTCTTTTTTTCTCTCCTTCTTCTCTTCTCTTCATATTTTTCTCTCTTCTTTATGACACTCTCTTTTTTTCTTCAATTTTCGTTCTTCTCTCTTCTTAAAATGCAAGACCACAATTTCTTCTTGCTTTTATGCCCTTAATGAGTCAAAAAAATCCCATTTTTCCTTCCATTTATGCCTTATGCCTTTTGTGCTTAAGTGTCTTGCCAACAATACCCTTGGACATTTTGACATAACACTTTCTTCTAGAAAATCTTCCCTCATTGTCTTAAGTTTCTAATGACACCTAAAATCATTCAATTTGGTTTAGAAATCTGAAACTATTACCACAAACACTTTCAGAATATTATTAGACTGAAATAGTACACTTTTCCCAAATTCCATCCAGAATTTGAAATTCTTAAGGACTGAATTACAATTTACTTCCTTCAGACAATTTGTAGCTTTATGTATTTAGTTTATTTTGAAACAAAAATCATCTCATTTGGAGTACTATAAAGCTATATACGATTAAAATACTAAAGTATATTTAGTAAAACAACACCAGTTCATTGTTCCAACTAATTCCCTCACTTTCATTCAATCAATCTTTATCAAATCAATTCAGAATGCTACCAAACTTTGTGGAGAGGTATGAAAATGCCTTATGAATCCAAAAGTTCAATAATCACTTCATTTAGAGGTCAAATAACAAGGTTATGGCTGAAAGAATCAAACAAAGTTTTGTCCTCAATCATATTGTACCTATCTTGGGACAATTCACATATCTTTCACTACAGATGTCAGATCAAGATTATTCATAGACGGTTTGAAAGAAGACTTCAAGATCTACAACTTTTATGAAGACTTGAATACAAATTCTATCATCGGATGTATCAAAAGTAGGAACAGATGATATGTTGTTGTTTATAGATGATGTGACGTCATTAGACAATGCAAGATTGGAAAAATTGCCATAACTTTACCTACAGACATCTGATTAGGGTGTTCTTTTGATGGTTTGAAGGAGGACTTCAAGACCTACAACTTTTATGAAGACCAAGAAGACAAATTCTATCATTTGAAGGACCAAAAATAGACCAAAAGAAAGGATTAGATGAATAGTGCACAGAAGAAGTTTCGATCAAACATAGATGAAGCAAAAAGCAGAAGAAGCGAAAAAGCAGAAGAAGCAAAAAAGCAGAAGATGGAAAAAAGCAGAAGAAGTGAAAAAGCAGAAGAAGCAAAAAGTAGAAGATAGAAAATCTAAAGAAGCAAAAAAGCAGAAGAAGCACAAACAGAAGATAGCAAAAAGTAGAAGAAGCGGAAAAGCAGAAGCTCAAACGCAGAAGAAGCAGAAGGGCAAACGCAGAAGAAGCAGAAGGTCAAACATAGAAGTAGCAAAAGGTCAAACACAGAAGAAGCGAAAAGTCAAACATAGAAGAAGCGAAAAGGTCAAACATAAAAGAAGCAGAAAGTCAAACATAGAAGAAGCAGAAGGTCAAACATAGAAGAAGCAGAAAGTCAAACATAAAAGAAGCAGAAAGTCAAACATAGACGAAGTAGAAGCTTAAACACAAAAGAAGCAGAAAGTCAAATATAGAAGAAGCAGAAGATCAAACATTGAAGAAGCAGAAAGTCAAACATAGAAGATGCATCTTCACCAGACGATACAATATGCTCCTGAGGGTCTCCACTTATAAGGATCATAACTTTTGACCCTAAAGTTGAAAATTCTCATACTATATACCGTTAGAATTATAAAAGAAAGATCTACAATCAAGAAGGAAACTTTGCCAAAAACTATCTAAATCAACCCAGAATTTCCCCTGAAGTCAGAATACGAATTTACATTCATCCACTAATGTACTGCAGCCAGCTCTCAACTTCATGACAAATTTTGAGATTCTTAAGGGTAGAATTTAAATTTGATGTCTTCATAAGAAATGTACTTATATGTTTTTAATTTACTTCAAATCAATAATCATCTCGTTTGGATAACTTGAGAAAAAGTTGTGGCTAAAATACTGAAGCATACTCAGTGAACATTTTCCAAATCAACTACCTATTTTGCTTCAAAAATCTTTCTTTATCACAACTCATACCAAGATCACCTTTTCCACTTCATTTACTCCTCATTCTCAACTCCATTTCAAAATCGATATCATCCATAAAGAAAAAAAATATAGTTAATGATTAATCATGAACACTAATAATAGAACATACACATATATACATATTCTTCATCAACTTACTACACAAATTCAACTTCATTTTTGCTTTCATTTTACTACTAACTTTCACCTTAGTTGTAACATCCCACCCCCGATGGGAAGGGTATGATAGTAATTTGGAAAGGTTCGGGAGTGTTTAGTATTGTGTTGAAATATTCATGCGTACCATTACTCGGGAATAGTGAAATTTTGCACATGAAAGTAACTGTACATGCATGCATGACATTTCCCGGTATTGGGCACATTTTGTTGTGAATAATGTGGTAATTGTGTTTGAAAAATTAATTTGAGTGATTCCTTGTGTGTTTTATATTTTAAGGGAATTTTAGTAATT
>JANITX010000010.1:18895161-18915874 GCA_027564395.1 Erythroxylum ulei | reverse complement strand
CATGCCATAATCCATCCCTTCCTAGTGTTATAGCCCTCAGAACATGTCAAGTTTTTCGTTGCAAAAAGTAAACTTTCATCTCTTTTCAATAACCGTAAAACATGTCCGTATATTGTCCATGATAGCGTTATAATCACAGAATCCTTTCCAAGCATGACAATATAATAACAGATGATGGTTACTTTCGGTTATGTGTATATTATTCTTAATTCAAAACCATTCATCCATAACCATTTCCGTGACCGAAGGTATATTTCATTATTTATGTTATGTCAACATCCAAGTTTCATATTCGTTTCTGTCATTTTTAAAACATTCATCCGTACTGTGTTTATTACGGTGATAAAGCATGGCGCATGAAAATCAATTGATTTTCGTAAATAACAACAAGCAATCGTTCTAAAATCACTCCATTCATACGAAAACAATCAAAACATAATCATACCAAAAGGATACCCAGTAGTAAACAGATCATGCAATACTAGGCTCTGATACCAATTGTAAAATAATTTATGGATCGATTCATTTTGTGTACCTATATCCATGATTGTTATTCGTAAAATGTTGATTTTCTTGAAACTGTTTTATTTCCTCTCGTCTTCTTCCTTTAGCAAATTCTTCAATAGTTCAGAATGTTATGTCTCAATAAGTTTTTTCAACTTATATGGCATCACCAACGGACATGTCCTTTGGTAAGTGGAAGAGAGAGGAAAAAAGGATTCGTGATCTATTTGAGACCCATTCTATAATACCCAATAACCATTATCTTGGATGCTTTTAATTGGACTCAAATTGACATGGGACATAAAATAATCTAACAGTTTTATCGAGTTTGACTTAAAATTTCAAGGGAGCATCACTAATTATTAAAGAGTTGATGATTCCTCTCACGCCAAATGGTGTACACGGTGCATCCAAGTGCTATATAAACTAGCATAAGATCATGCATAATTAAACAAGTTAAGCTGAAAACCCATTGCTTTATCATTTTCCAATTAGAATACTAACAGAATAAGTTGCATTTAGCTAAGGTGCCACTCCATAGACGACAGGAATAAGGGCAATAAAATAAAATATGGACTATGGATTCAACTACATTAGAACAAAGGCCACGGGTGAAAATGGTTGGATGGGAAGAGCTACATTAAACTTGTCCATTGTTGATAACCTTTCTTTGACCGCAAGCCATAGCACAAAAGAGACTTTAGGGGTTCTTAGTTTATTCTAATCAATAGTGTACTACTTGACTCTAGGAGGCTTTGAAAATATCCATACATGACTTATTGAAGAATTTACCAATGGAGTTTCCTAGCCAGAGAATTCTATCCTCCTATTGAAGGAATTCAAAGCATTTATTGTTGTATCTCTAATTGCTTCCTTGGACCAAAAAACTTACCCTTACATTAGCATCATAGAATAATCTAACTCTAAGGAAATTTAGTAGAAGGTTTAAAAGTCCAAGGGTCCTCCAATTGTCTATCCATAGGCAAGTGCTCCTGTTTCTTAGCATGTAGCAAATTAAAGGTTTTGCGAATTCTCTAAGTTTCAAGGTCTTACCCATACTCCATGAAGTATCCCTCCTAAGAATCAACCTGCTGGATAGTTATGATTCCAAGACCACCTTCTAACTTAGGCAAACAAATATCTTTTTAGGCATATGGTTTAGTACTCGTGTCCTTATTCCAAAGAAAATTTCTTAAAAGATATCTCATATTAGTACTTATTTATTAAATATCTCATATTTAGTCTTTAAAGTTTCTCAAACTTTATAATCAAATTCAACTTAGATAAATTACCCTTTTCTCTCTTCAATTATCCTTTGTGTATAATCCATTAAGTTCTTAAATATATTGGCAATAGATATAAATTATAACCGTAAGTCATATTTAAGATTATATAAATTAAACTAGTTTATTTTATATTTAATTCTCTAATTAAATGATTCATATCTATTGATTAGTGACATCTAGCAATGAATTATGATCACCAAAATATTATGAATGTTGAAGTGATTTTGACCAACCTTTTTTGTGCATGATTTTTTATATAATTCAATACTTTCATTATATAGTATTCTAATTGGAAATAGATCATAGAATTAATATCTACTTCATTTATGTCTAATCATGTTAATTCTCCACCATTATTAATAACATTTAAAAACTAATTTTAAAGTATCATTACATTTTGTCCAAGAATTTTCTAAATCAATTCTGATCGAGAACAGTAGAATATTCTCCCTAATTACTTTACTGTGATAAATCCTATATTGATTACTCAACTACCTCTATATAGTTTGTGTTATATCCAATAATTATCGATTGAGCGACCCTTGACTATAATAGGTCAAAGTTGGTATCAAAACTTAGTAATCCCTTTATAAGATACTTTGAATATATCAAATCAAATAATTACTTATACAATTACCATAATGAGAATTTCTATAGAAATATAAGTGATATTCTAAATAAAATTCTCAAATCAGGTCAGTTCAGTTAAATTATTTTCTAATAAGCACCCACAACTTTGTTTAAGTATTTCTATATTTTTACATATGAAATTGACTACTTCGTTCATAAAGAATAAACATAATGTGTACTAGTCTTTTTACGTTTTATTAATGTCTAGTCTTAATAGAATGATGACTAGGAATAATTTATGGATAAAACATAAAATTCAATATTAATCTCACAATTATGATCTATTCATAATTTTATTTGTAATGTAAATTTATTTAAGAAAATGTTGTTCTTAAATATAAAAGAGTCTAATAAATTAATTTGAACCTAAAATGAAATATAATTAATTTTAATTTTAGAAAATAATTTTCTAAAATTTAATCAAAATCAATTTAATTATTAATCTTAATCAAACTAAAAAATAATTAATTTAATTTTGAAATTGATTTTAAATGGTTTCCAAATTGAATCTAAAACTTATTTTAAAATCAAATTGAATTTCTATTTTGAATAGTAATTTAATTCATTTAGGAATCAAAATGTTCAACCTAATTTAATTACTCAAAGAGTTGGAAAAGTTATTTTAGATTATAAAGAGCAAAAACTATAATCAACCAAGAATTAGAAGTTTCATACATATAATTTGATTTTTTAATAAGAAATTATAGGATTTTATTTTATATGTTTAATATATTATGCGTGTATGGCATGTTTATATGTTAGACATTTTACATGCATTTTTGTATTTGATGAGATTAAAAAAAATTGAATTCCTCTGTGGTTTTGATTTTTCAGATCTCAAAGTTTTGATTTGGGAATTTTAGGGTTTCTTTGGATTTTCTTCTTCCTTTCATTTCGAATTATTTCTTTGATCGCCAGTCATTGGTTGGGTCTTTTAGGGTTCAAACCTTCTCGGGGTTTCTTCTGATTGCTAGTTCTTTTGTGGTTTAATATCAAGATTGGTTTTTTTTACATATGGAGTTAGGCTAGAAATGAAATGTTATGAAAATAATATGCCCCTCGTAAAGCTCCCTCATAACCTTGAAGATCTTCAAGTCCTCAGTTTTTTTTGGGTACTTTTGTTTTCTGTAAATTTGCTAATGGTACGTCTCTTTAGCTTAAACTAGTAAAGTTTCCTTCTTTTGTTGTTATCGTTCATAGGTCTTGCTTTAAATCTCCTTTGATCTTCGTATTCTCAAGATGTTGTGTCTTCACTGGAATTTTTTGGTTTATAAGTCCGTTTTCTTGTCATTGTTTGTTGAAATCCAATTAAAAGATCTCTATTTTTTTACTTTTTGGTGTTTTCTCATATCATGTGTATGTATGATTTCAACTTTATGTGTCTGATTTCTGAATTTCTCTTTAATCCTGTTATTCTATGTAGCTCTCTTTCGTTTCTTTCTTTGCATGGTTTTATTGTGATACTATGTAAGTGTTCGTTGGAAAAATACCTTATGTCATGCATAAAGGGATCAAGGTCACATGTATGTGTGTATTATAGGTAATGTGAAAATTGTATTTTGTCGATGCTATTGTGCTTCCATCACTGACGCCACTATCATTCACTACTAATAGGTTTCCCACGATCATCGACCCAGGTATGTGTTTACCCATTCCCCAGCTGCTCTCTATGGTCCTTTAAGTAGAAATAAGCACCTGTTATTATTATTATCCTTTTATTGAGTTTCTTATTCGTGATAGTTTTATCATTATTATTTTTTATTTTTTAGTGTTGTTGTTGTTGTTGTTGTTGTTGTTGTTGTTGTTATTATTATTATTATTATTATTATGTATTTATAATAATTTTATTTACTTAAACATTTTGCATACCATTTTTTACTTATTTAATCTTGTAACCTGCACCACTATTTTCTTGTCACATCTGCATGTAGGTCTATAAGAAACAACCTCTCTACTATGTAGGGATAAGGCTGCGTACTATTAGATCTTTCCAGACCCCGCTTCACTGCGGGACTTCGAACTGGATGTGATGATGATGATAATGATGATATTTGAACAATGATAGTAAGTTATCAAAGCATCACATTTTGGAAAGTACATCTCCAAACTCTCTACCTTTACTCTACACATTCTACACTTTAGATTACTGAAATACTATGAGAATGAAATTACATTGAGCTTGAAAAAACAAAAAGTTTCTAAATTCTCCATGAAGACACCAGTGTGTTGTTGCATTTTCTTGCAAAGTGGGTGATGATAAATTGCTCCCTTATGCTTGCTAATGATAAGGCAATTATGCTTGCTATTGTTGAGGCAATCATTGTGCTTAAGTTCTTTTCCTTGACTATTAATCTTCTTGAGTTTCTTTCTTTCCATATCTCATGAAAAATATGTAGCCATTTCCACTAAATAGGCATTCTTATCCTTATTGGGTATTGGATTCACTTGTATCCATTGAATAATGTCAGCTAAGCTAGAAGAGTTGATATCCCGGTGGCGTGATCTTCTTTAAAAAAAATTTGGCGATTCTAGATTGGAAGAATTGATGGTCTCTAGTTTCATCCTCTAGCTCACATAAAGCATAGGTTTTAGGTTTGAGAATGTGATCGTTGCCTTCATTATTTAAGTATAAAATAATAGTTTTGTTTATTGTAAGACTTGTTGAGTGATTCGAGGTCCTTCTAATCTGAATATGTTTTATCTTAAATTAATGAGTCATACTTAACTAAATTTGTATGATTTGGATGAGTGACTCATCATCATATGAATTTAGAGGTAGGCTAGGAATAACAAATAAGACAGGTTTTCATAGGAGTTTCTAGCTAGCGTATCTAAGGGTTACATAAGATGTGATTAATAAGGATGTTTTATACCTAATTTAAATTTAGTTAATTTATCGAATTGTTAGTGAATAAAATTCCTTGAACATAGGTTAAGCTTGAAAAGAGTTCCCAAAGATAGAATATATATATATCCATTATGTAATACTACTATTAATCCTTGTTAAGGCTTTTCGTGACAACCAAGAGTTCTCAAAGTTAGATAGAAAATCTATATATCCATTATGTAATAGCACTATTAATCCTTGTTAAGGATTTTTGTGACAAAGTATTAGAGATATGACAATATCATATAAATGAAAAAATAATAATAACATTTTGAATTGTATAATGTCTCTTTAAATTAAATGGTTAGATGTAAGATGGACGTCAATAGCATGAAATAGTTTCCAGTAGAATAGATCTAAGATGTATAATGCTTGGATGAAATCGTTCCACTCAACTTAGCATACCAAAAGCATAAATAAGAGCTATAATTAAAGACATTTGCTATAGTATGATAATAGTTTCCAGTAGAAGATGATGTTTGTTTGAATATTTATGTCAATACATGATTTTATATTTATATATATATTCATGTTTTTAATTATCTAATATTGAATTTGGATTCAACATTATTAGACTGTTTAAGGTATAATAAGAAATACATTTTTAATTATAAGTAGTTGATCTAAATTTATACAAACAGTTTGTATGTATTAAATAAGTTAAATAACCGAGACTATTCTTTTATACCATATTAGTTAAATCAATATGACAAGAATCATAAAGTTACGTATAAGGACATTGTTAATTGGCTTGAGCTTGTTAATTGATTGACTTAATTAACAAGTGTGAGATTGTTAATTGATAACCTACTGCTAACCTATTAGTTGTAATTTAATAACAATTATTTAAAGACATTGTTAATCTAAACAATGCTTTTACATAATTATGCCGATAAAATGCAAGTAGCCAATTATCTATATGACATAAACTAACAACTACAAATGACAAAGACTAATAATAAACATCATGTCTTAGAAAAGCATCGGCAAAGATTTTATTTCATTCAACTAATATGGACACACTGCAGTTTGTATCTTTTGTTTAATTCTTTAAATTATGCACAACTATATAATTTTACTTATCATCTTATATTGCTAAATCTTCATATAAATGTTTAACATGAACTGAAACATTATGTATTTAAACCATATTTTTTGACATTGCATCTTCCATTACCAGTAGCCACCAATTAATTTTATCAAACCGTGTAATTAATTATCATAGAATTAGTATTCAATTCATCACCTAACAATTATCAGCTATCCACCAACAATTAGCCACGTACTAAACTCCCTGGAGCTAGAATTGGATGCAAAAGTTCAGGGAGTTAGAATGAAAGCAGTGCCTCTTGACAATTCGTACAATTGTTAGTAGTGCCCAATCTCAGAATCCTGAATTGCAGAGGGAATCACAAAGCCAGCAATGCCCTGACTTGCATTTTCATTTGAGACATGCATTGCAACAATCCCACATTTACAGTTTACCTCCAACCGTACCTGGAAATACAGTTGCGAAGAAAGAAAATGGGTAGAAATTTAGAAGGGGCAACCAACCCCCTTTCCAGGATGCTCATATGTAATTAACATTTGGATCAGGATTGATACAACAGTGGCTACTTGTCATCCATTTTGACCGAGTTTAGTCTTCTCAATCTCTGATCAAGCTCTGCCATTACAGCAGGTTCTTGCTTTTTCCTTTGTTTGGATATAGTATTTGTAGTCATTGATCCTATCTTATCGAATGCAACCTGCATAATTTGGATAGGGAAGAACTTAATATCAAAATTAAGCACAAATCAATGGAAGCCACCTTTTACTGTTTATCAATCAAACTTATCAAAAGGATCCACCAGATGATAACAATTACAATCTCATGTTCCTTTCACCTTCAAAAAAGGGACACGGTGAGGAAATTCTGTCTGATAAGAAATCCAATACAAGTACCAAGGGGAATTGTCTTACCGTCAATAATTCATCAGGATCAAAAAGGTGATGTGTAGTTTTCTGTAGTACGTAAATTACATCACCAACATGGTGGGTTAGAAGCAACTCCTCTTCCTTCATCTGTAATCAATGATTACAATTAAAAGTTAATGCTCTGTTAGTTATCGATATTTCAGAACATGTTCCAATTAAGGAAATCCAGATAATACTAAGAAAGCATGAGATGTAATTTTGTACTATTATACAGCTCAAGCACCTTGAATATAGCCAAAGCTACATGAAACAGAACCTTTGCACCCTCATAGAAAAGGACATCCCACACCCGCAGGGTTGTCTGCCAAAAAGTCATTCAAGAAGGTATAGGTTTCGGTCTTCAGAGAACTTGTGAAGTACATATGTTCCGTCCTGTGGACAAAAAAGCAATTCATATTTTCCTAACCTCTGAGGGCAAGCTTTTAGAGAACAGGCAGAGGAACCACTCAGTGGCAACGAGGGACACATCAAACTCCAATTCCTCCAAATGAGCAGCTATCCTGTGATTCATTTGTACTTTTTATTACACAAAATAATCAATTTACGAACCAAATAAGTGATCAATGTAGAATTACCTTGGACAATTTTTAGCAAGCAAATCCTTGAAAACTCTTTGTTCAACATGACACCCTGATAAGTTATTGGTATAGCAGTCATTGACTAAGACATTTTCCAGGAGGACAGCCAGCATCCAGAAAGCGTCCTCCTCTGTTTTCATCACTAGCAACAGCAACGCTGCAACATAATTTAGGCCCTGCACCAACTCTAAGTTTCAATAAAGAAATACATAAATTTAAGTGGAGGAACATAACAGCAGCATACAAAAACAAGCCACCGTCCATTCACAAATGAAGTTGGTGGTTGCAAGATACCTATATATGGAACAACCCATCCCTCTTGCACCTATCAGATTTGAACACTGGTAGGAATCGGAAACTTTTCTTTGGTTCCTCTAAGCTAGTTACGTCTAATTCGAGAGAGAAACTAAAGAAGACATACATCAATAATACTAATAACATTCAAACAAATTCGGCATTATGACACATGGAACTATTCAAAAGATAGTGATAAAATGATATACATTTGTCAGTTGTCACAGCTATGACAAGAAAGACATAGATTGAGATGAGAAATGTACTGAACAAAAAAAGGTTATATTATGTGTAAAGATGTGTGAACAATACAGTTGTCATTTTTATTTTAGAAACAAGCAGTTTCTAGGAAAAAGTAGCAGTTATTGGGAAATATAAGAACAAATGCAAATCTATCAGTTTTAAGAAAATTCAGAGGATAGAAAAGTTGAAGGAACTTGATAAACAACTACAGCAAGTACTAAAAACCTTATATACTCTAAAAATATTAAACGATGGAACAAAATGTCTTATTGAAATTTCAATATGATCAGGATACACGAGGGTGAATGATGACATAATTATCAATGTGCTAAAATTATTCTAAAGATTTAACTTGCTCAGGAATAAATGCAGTAGATCATGACAAAATTTTAGGTGGTCCCTTATAAAAAGAATGGAAACAAGAATTCAACCTATTCTATTATCTTTTCTGAGGTTTTAAGGTAGTCTATCATTCAGTAATTACAATAGTTAATCACAACAAGGAATCAACCTGACAGTAACCAACATCAGAATCACGGAAAGAATAGCCAACAAGAACACGTCGAAGTGCAGCATGGCCCTCTGGAGTGTCCAACCATGCATGACCAGGAAATGTTCGTGGCAGGTCCTGTAAACATGAACAAGGAAAGACCTATTTAGCAAAAAAAAAGAGTGAAGGGGCATTTTGGCAAAGATGGAAACATCTTCCTGACATGGATGCATTAATGAAGCTCTTACCAACTGATACTTGTCAGTTATTTCACAAGTGTATAAAATTTAAACATTATAATTTTTGGAAATCACATACGAAAATTTGAAAAATACAACTATTTTGCTAACACATATTCAATCACACCAAGCAACTGATTTTTCTTTTCTTTTTTTGTTCCCTGAGCTTGAAAGAAAGCATAAACTGCCGCCTTGGACATATTCCTTATCGTGTAAACAAATCGGAGCAACCTCCATAGCTAAATTGTTGTTGGAGGCCATGTTGAAAAATGCCAATATATAGGATCTTGGAATATTCCACAACCTCAAACAAATCCCTCCTCCCAAAAAAATGCCAAAGAAAAGTTAAATCAATCCATCATACATTCTGGATATCGAAGAATATTCATATTTCTGAGGAAGCAAGTATCATAATTCATGATGTTAGTTCCTTTAACATGCCTCTACCTTCAACATATTTTACAAATTAAGCTATAACCTGTTTCCATTCCAACAGCATATACATAAAAGGATAGGTAAGCTACAATAACGATTCTAGAAATATCAATTGACAGATGTCATAAGTATCATTACATCTAATTTCCTCCTAAATGAACATAATTCTTATTGTCCTCGATTCTAAATTCAAAAGTGAAACTTAGTACATTTATATCCATTGATTCATCACCATACATTTAATGCAGTAAATGATAAATTTAAATGGTCTGAAATTTCAAGATCGACCTATCAAATGAATGTAACATGGGGTAATTAGATAGCTATCTCAATTGCAGAAAAAGTGACTGCAAATTCCAATTCAGTAACAAAAAACAAAACCATTAAATCCTTCCACATCAAATACATAAATAAGAACAAAATTAACTTCATCAAATATATGGAAGCCAACAGTCAAATACAGGGATCAGATAACAGATTAGCACTTCAGTGACAAATAGAAAGGAGAAAAAACACTGATACATAAAGTTAGACAAGGCATTCACATTGATCAATCAAGCTTGTATAAGCATCAAATATTATTTCCTCAATTTTCAATTGAAAACAAATCATGGCATAATTGTAACAGAGAATGTGAACAACAATACATTGACAGCAAATGTCAAAACATAGCGCATAAATTAGAAGATAGCACAACAAAACATTCCAAGAATTACAAAACATGCTTCACTAGAATAGAAATAACCCAATTTCAAACTCACGTAATCGATCTGTCACATAAAGTTAGACAAGACATTCACATTGATCAATCAAGCTCGAATAAGTATCAAGCATTATTTCCTCAATTTTCAATCGAAAACAAATCATGGCACAATCGTAACAGAGAATGTGAACAACAATACATTGACAGCAAGTGTCAAAACATAGACCACAAATCAGAAGATAAAGCACAAAACATTCCAAGAATTACAAAACACGCTTCACTGCAATAGAAATAACCCAATTTCAAACTCACGTGATCGATCTGTCTTGTAGCTGGAGTAACCTTTCCCTCAACAGCCTTCGTCAGATCATTATAGTAGCTCTCAGGCACCGTGGACTTCTTCTTAGCAGCCCCGGAAAGGGAAAACCAAACTTTTGGCCTTAGTACAGGCGGTATTCCCTTCCTAATAAGCCTCCTCAAAGTGATCGTATTAGCTAAAGTAGACAATTTGAGGGAGGATTTCAAGGCAATCCCTTCAGTAATTGAAGAAACTTGTGGCTGCAAGTACCAATTTGCACCTTTGCTGGCCTCTAATGTCCACCAAACCCTGCCCTGTTGCCTCACCTTCTCTCTCACCTCATTCAACACATTAACATCATCTACATTTCCTTCTACAGTAAACCCATAAAGGTCCTGGAATTTGACCGTTAAATTTGCTCTCCTTGAGTGGATACTAGGCCTCAAAATCGGGATATGAGGTTGGAAATCTAAGGATATTTCCCTTTTGTTATGTGTACGGTACATATCTAGTTCCTTTTGCCAGCAGACAGATCAAGAGAGGTGGGGAAGGCGAAAGAAGGTAACAAAGAGAAAAAAGCTTATTGTTTAATTATTAGAAAAGGCCAAACGTTGAAAAACCTTGAAATGGTCAATTTCTGAAGCTTCAAAAGCTTGGAATAGAGATGGCTTCAAAAGGGTATTTAACTATTAAACATTAGAAGACACGCATAGAACAAAAATCTCTAAGCACCTGAAAATAGCACATTCAGAAATGGCTGGAGCTCTAATCTCAGAAATGAAAATTAAAACATGAAAGAGACAAATAGAGAAACAAAATCATATAAAGCTTTTACCTCAAACTTGATCAGAAGAGAAGATAATGAGAGATACCTAGTCACCCAGAGAGGGAAAGTTTTATTTACAGGCTCAAAGAGAAGAAAGGATGCAAGAAAAGCTGAACCTAGAAAACAGATCTTCTCAGTAATGCATTCAGAGAAAGAGAAGGAGGAGAAGATGAGAAACAGAGAAAAGGACTGGTTCTTTGGGTTATCTTTTATGAAAAACTTCTTCACTTGAAAGAGAAAAACGGTGACAAGAAAAGAGAGGGGATGATGAAGGCAAATTTGAAAGCACAAAAAAAGAAGCTTTGTAGTTATGGGGACTCAACGAGAGAATAGGTGGCCTGAGGTGGGCTTGTAGATAAAATGGAGTTGAAAAACTGGAATAAGAACCAGAAAGGACTAAACTGCAAAATAAATATTTGTATAGGATTTTGTCGCACAATTTCCACTAAATCCAGTCCTCAAAAAACAATTATCGAAAAATTTCCATTAAATCCGGTCCTCGAAAAACAATTATCTGTTTTGTCTCGAACGTTAGTGGACCCTCTTGTTTTGGTTTAATTTTGGCAACAAGAACGTTAGTGGACTTCCAAATACAGGTCTCGCGTATGTCAAAAGAAGGTAGGCAGAATGGCCTCGGTTGGCTAGTACTCGAATGACTAAAAAACCCTTTTCAGTTGTAGTCCTTAAACGACATGTAGAAGTTTGAAAAACAAACAGAAAGTAGTAACAGTCTTAAATTGTTTAGTGTTTGTAATTACACGTAAAATTCTCTGTAACAGGTCGATAAAATTTATTGTTATTTCATGAAAAGTAAATTAGAAAAAACAAATAATAAATGAATTAGTAACAGTGAATAAAAATAATAACAAAATCCCTTTTAAAGGTATTTCAATCCACAGTGAAAAACTCTCCAAGGAAAATTTGAATTCTTAAAGTTAGGGATTTGAATCACAAATTGAATATATTTTTGGGGATTTTGTCTTAAATGTTGTGTTTGTTAATGAAGAATAAAGAAATTAATAATGAAAAGGATCATATATAATTGGCAATAGATTCATTGTGAGTTAAAGAAGTGCATTGAATTCTTCGGTCATGACTTGTTGAGGGAAAGGGTGCTTAAGGGCTTATTTAAATAAGGACGGTTCAATATCGGCTGGTTGAGCTAAAAGACGAGAATTTCAGCTCGTTGGATTGTTTGTCTTGGATAAATGAATTGAAATGAAGAAGTAAAGAGGATCAAAAGGTCTTTAAGGCAGGTTTTGCTATGCTAGTACGCTTTATATAAAGGATAAAAAATACGAAAATATTTAGGAAAGTGAATCAATACAACAAATACACTTAGATGGAGTTCTATCTGAAGTTTAGAATGACAATTATGCCAATTCCTCATCACCAATTCATGTCTAACTGAATCAGATAACAGATTAGAATATAATTAGTGCAACTCAAGTTTTCTTATATTAGTAGTTAGTTGGTTTTGTACTTACTCCAACTGTTAGAGATGAGTTTCACTTCTCTTTATAATTTCCACCATTTTGAATGAATATAGCACTTATTTTCCCCAAAAAAAAAAAGCACTTATATGGAGTAGCAGTGACAAGAAGGTTAAGAATTTTCTCAGGTTTGATAACATTATTGCATAAGTAGGTGTTATAAGGAGTAGTAGTGGTAAGAAGGTTAAGAATTTAATAGATTTGAGTAGAGTTTGGGTGTAAACTATGGTTGGGTCGGTCGTGCTAGGTCCAAGCCCAACCTCAGAGCGGCACACGGGCCGATCGACCCACTCCCAGATGTTGACCTAATTCCTGCAGGTATTTACTATATAAATTCGTTACCTCATCATGAAAAAGGTACAACTCTAGAACCCTAACATTCTCTATTCCCAGCCACCAAAAACCCTTACAAAAAGACTAACTTGAGCGTCGGAGGGGCCTACCGGCAGTCAACCCCTGGTGTGCCTTTCACTGTTTTGCAGGTACTTCCTAGCTGGAGCTCAATGAATTCATGGATCCAAACAACAGCGCCCAACCCTACCAAAATCAGACAGAACCAGATTTATTTTTTTATTTTTATTTTTTTCACCTTCCAACTGTGAATCCATCACTTGGATCAAGTTACTTTCATTCTCCTTTTATGGGTATGGCTACCACTTTTGTTTGGATCCTATAATTTCGGTGTCATTATACGTCGGTGTCGTTATACGGTTAATGGTTATCAGTAGGATGGTTCTAGCTCTTTGTGAGGACAGGGTACTGAGTTCCTTTTTCACTTGTCATTAGACTATTTTTTTCTTCACATATTTTCTTGCAGGTGGTGAAGTGAAGCTTTCCAAAATCTAGGAGCAAGCTTGTCTCTGATTCTAGTCCCGCTGCTAGTATCAGGTCATGTGTTTGTAAAGGCTCTGGTAACGGTATCACTGTCTAGTTATTTCATTTTTTCTTAGTACATACGTTCTGACTACCGCTTTTAACTCTTGAATGCATCTTTATTGTGATTGTTTGTAAGGTTAAATGTGTATGTGAATCCCCTACCATGTGCATCCTGTTGGCAAGCTGGGCATCTTATTGATAAGTTGTTATTGTTTTATTTTAATTTAATTTATTTTATTTTATCTATTTTATTTATTAATATTAGTATTACTAGTATTAATATTATTTATTTATGTATTTATTTAGTTTAATACTAATAGTATTATTTGTTTATTTTATTTAGTTATTTATTTAAGTTTTCTCTTTATATGCGGGTCATTTAGAAACAACATCTCTACCAGTTAGGGGTAAGGTTGTAAACTACTAGACCTCTTCAAACCATTTTTTTTAAAACTTCATGTCACATTTGCATGTGAGTCTACCGAAAACAGTTTCTCTACTAGATAGGGATAAGGCTGCGTACTATCAGACCTTCCTAGACCCTGCGTTGATGCGGGATTTCAATTGAGTGTTAATGATGATGACCTTCCCATCTAGTTATTACATATGTGAAATATATTTCAAATAAGTCTCAACATATAATATTTTTAGTTAGATCAGTTCTTTTTTCCCTGTAAGGTATTTGTTCATCGATCAGAATATGTGCATCATATGAGTACCATCTATTACTTCTATGTAATTCTAAAAAAATAAAATTATATTATTAAATATATAATTAAATATAAGAACATAATGAAAATAGTAACTAAATATATGAACATATATAAAAATTTGAGAAGTATTTTGAATTATGTTGAATTTAAGGAAGTGTATTCGTGAAGGATGGTGGAATAATGAATCTTTTAAAGAAAAGATTAACTGCATATAAGGCTTTACGAAAAAATTTTGAAACTTTCTAAGAAGAATGTTAAAACTGCTTCGCGTTGACTCTAGTTATCTCACTATGAAAAGACAAATTTTCAAGTCAAATGTTGAAAGTACTTTACATTGACCCTAATTGTCTCATTAGTCCCTATAGTTATTAAGAGATAACTTGTTCCTTTATAATCAAATCACTAAATTCTTCAATTTATTACATAAGCTTAAGAATATTATCTTGCTTATTCTTATGTTCTCATAAATCCTTATAGGATTCTCATTCAAAAGTTTCAATATTCAATCATGACCTGATAGATCAGAAGCTTTATACGATTGCTTGTACAAATAAAAATATTTATTCTCTTCCTTAACTAAGAAAATTATAACTACCTTCATTAGTTCATCATTTGAATTTGATTTAAAATCCGATAAGAAGGCCATGTATATGTAATGCCACCATTCAATAATTAAAGGCATTTAAATATAAATGCTAAAATGATTATAAAACATTATGACATTTAACATAAATTTAAGTTCATATTAAATACTCAGTCAAAAGTTTCACATCAGACATTCTTACAAAACACTGAAAATGTTCAAATCATTAAGTAGTTCTTAATATAAAGGTACCTGAGCTAATAAGACTTCAATAGACAATAACATGAAAGTATATTTTAAAAAAAGAGAGTGTAATCCATCTTCCTTGCATTAGGCATCTTCATAAAAAAATTTGGGGTTAAATTTGTTGGATTCCCCTATGTTTTAGCATATTATTAGTGTATAATGATTTTTAAAAACTATCAATAACATTTTTATAATTTTAATTTTAAAAATCTTGTCTCCCCTATCATCAAATTTGCAGACTTTATAATGATATCTTATTCATTATGTGGCACTACATAACATCATTTTGAAGTACACAATTAAGGTTTGTAACAAAAATTAACGACAAAGGGACAAATTATAAAACTAAAACTATAATGGAATTTTTTTTTTGGCCAATAACTATAATGGAATTATTGATAGTTTTTAAAAGTCAGGGAATATATTGATAATATGTCAAACCATATTATGTCCAACAAATTTTATCCGAATTTCCCTATAAAGTGGATAATCTTGTAAAGCCTTCACTACTTTATGCCATTATTTCATACCTCGTCCTTTTCATTTGTTTCCATACAATCTTTAGAATTGTTCATATTTTCAAAATTTCTAACACTAAAAATAATTATATATAAGTGACAACGAAAAAAAGTGACAAGAAGATATTAGATGAGGTAAAAAATTTGTAAAAGCTTTGTTATCTTTATTTCAAAACCAAACATCCTTACTTCAATGAAAGTAACTCTAGTACAACTTATTGATTCTTTTTAGTTTGGTCGATATATAATTTACCACGAGTGCACATCATAGTTGTAACTAGCAAAGCAAGTACGAGTTGATCCCACAAAAATAATAATTACAAGTAGTTACCTTTCTCCTATTATCTAGCCTACGAATTTGATGTTTGGTTTTTAATTAAAAATAAAACTTAAACAAATAAACTAAAGTTGGGAACAATAATGAATGCATAAGATAAAGGAAATTATTTAGAAAACTCAATATCAAAGATTAGTGTCTAGGTGATGAATCCCCCTAAAAACCATTAAATAGTTAACCTTTTATCATGCAATTATTTTGACAATTATGGGATCGTAAAAATTTCTATCTTATGTTAATAACTTTATTGAGACTTCTAAGAACTAATCCATAGGTTGATTAACTGAAATCTTTATAGTTAACGTTCCTTAGATTATTTTATCGATTTATGAATTATGTTATTAGATTTGACCCTAATCTAGAGGATTTAAGTCAACTTATCTCTAGGTTTGTACTCAACTGCTTTCAGTTATAATAAATCTATTCATACAAAAGATTTCTCAATCTCAGGGATATGAAATCAAATCATGCACTAACATTTGGGATATATTAGAACATGCATAAATCAATCTAAATGATTGCATTGAATAAATGATTAATTTATATTATTATCACAAACTAGGATTCATCACACCTAGACACTAAAAAAATTTTAATCACTCATAATAAAAACAAAACCAAACATAAACATATAGAAAAACTAATAGAAAACAAAGAGTTCATAATTCTAAATCTTTATATTCTATTGAATCTTCTTGCATGTTTAGATTGGATGTAGCCTTCTATCAGATCTCCTTTGATGTTAACTTCACGTTTCCTTGTCTCTGGATCAAATTTGTCACCCTTTTGGATGTTTCATGCCTCAAGTCTGCTATAAAAGTTGGCTCTCTTTATTTTGCCTCTACTTACGTCCTTTTATAGCAAAATTTAGGATTTTTTAGACATACACAGTCACTTACACTACTATTTAGCTCCAAAAATACTTAAAATTGCGATTTTACATGTTCATAAAGACTTACATTGCTAGACGGCTGTGTATCTCCTAATTGTTTCAAATCTTCATTTTATGCCACGATTTCACCCAAATTATCTCCTTTTGGTTTATGAAGGCAATTATTACTTATAAATGCACTTGGAGCTAATTTAGTATCAAATATACGATAAAACTATAAAATATCAAGCAAAATATATCAAATATGGGTGCATAAAATAGTCAAATATGCATCTATCAACAATCTTTTACACTACTTAAGAAAAGATATGAAAACCGCACCCATTGAAGCAAGGCACAAACCAAACTTTTCCTTTTATCTTCTTTATTTTATTACTTAATTTTGCATTAGACAAAAAATTCATTATATAAAAAAATGACAAAAATATATTGCATAAGGCAAAAAAAATTCATTAGAAGCTTCATTATCTCTATTTCAGATTAAACATGCCTACTTCAATGATAATAGCTCTTATATAATCTTTTACACTACCTAAGAAAAAAATATGAAAAGTGCACCTATTGAAGTAAGACACAAACCCAACTGATGCCTTTATGTTCTTTTAGTTTAATGAAAAAGAGTCTCAGCAACTTTCTCCCTATCGTATTTGAGAATTTCAACTGAAATCCCTATTTCCTTGTAACCACAAAGGTCTTGAGGGATGAAAAAGGTCTATCTTAATGCTTCATACTTCATAATTGATCCTTTTAAGAATGGAATAGAGAGTTAAGTTGAATTCAGACTATTAAAGTTGTTTGTCATGTTTAGGCTTCCTTACTATGATATCATATGCTAATTTTATAACCTTAAACATACAAAAACAAAACATCTTGACGTAAATGTTAGTTAAAGAGAGGTAGGGTGATAACAGGATATTTATCAAACACGTAATAGGCAACACAATACGAAGGAAACAATTGCTATAACTTATTCATTATATACAACAAGTTAAAAAAATCCCAAAACTATTTTAGCAACAATTCATATGAATAAACTATTAGGTCTTGTTTGGTAACTAATAGTAAAGAGTTGGGAATGGGCATGTAACATTTATTCCCTAACTTTTAGTTGTTTGGTTACTGGCAATAAAAAACATAAGAAATGACAAAACTGGAATGAATCTTAAATAATCATGGACTTTTATTCCTAAGTGGGGGGTTGTGGATATAAGTTGGAATCAAAAATTAGGAATAAGAGATAAAAGATATTAGAATATTATCAAGTTATTATTAAGATATTGATTCATATCAGAATATTATCATTAAAATTACATATTATGATCTTCTATATTATTTTTTAATAATTATTTTATTTTGTTTCATTGATAATTTTATTCTTACATAAAAATCATTCAATTATTTAAAAATTAATAATTTTATAAATCATTGAATTTTTTGATTAATTATTTATAAAATATATTAAGTAATTATGTACAAAAAAATTATATAATAACTAAATATAAGTAAAAATTTTCTTATTATCATTTTAAATATTTAATACCAAATGAGACCTTATAATATAATCAATCCCGACCTTGGGCAAGGGTAGGAAGGACACTTGCCTCAGGCCCTACCATGCACAATCATTCCTACACATGATGTTTAAGGCCATCTTCCTTTTTTTGCTCATACAGACACCACGTAATAGCATGTCAAAATGTTGAAGTAGTGGCATAGGCATGACTTTTAAGATTTACTTTTTTGACCATTTCAGATTATTCAAAATTTAAAAAAGGTGACGTTTTGTTTGTTTTTATTGAAAAGGTGACGTATGTCTCAGATTATCTAACATTAACTTTTTTGGTGTATTTATAAATTTGTTCAAGCAATTGACTTATCATTTACCCTTTAATTTTTTTATTTCCATTAGTATATAAATTTAAGATACTCTAATTTAAAAATTAGCAACAAAAGATTTTCGTGATTATGACTTCTGAATGATAATTTAAAGGTATTTTTTTTATTTTCTTCTATTTATTTTTTAGCTTACTAAATACTTAAATATACTATAATTAATTTGTCTCTCTTCTGACAAAATTTGTTCATATGTACAATGTCTGACAATGTTTATATGGACATAATATTCCTACTTTTAAGTTGTTTATTATTTTAATTTGTATATATAAATAGACTTATGAACACGCACATACAAAAATATATTAAAGCTGAAACTTGAACGGAGCTCTATTCTTTTGCTATGTAAGACTTGGTTCTAAATTACATGCCATTTAGGATTCTAAATACCACATAAATTCCTACTCTTAAACAAATTAAAGATGAATAGTTGATGTGCTGATTAGTTTTTTATAGTGTTTTCATTACTCTTTACCTAGCTATATTCTAATAATTTCAAAGCTAGATAAATGGTTAAATTAAATAAATTTATGTAAAGAATTAACATCTCAATTTTTCACACAATAATTTCTAATATGGTGAGTAAAAAGTTGCAGTCTAAACCTATGTGCGTTGACGCTACCATAAAACAATTAGAAAGTGTGATGATATTTTTAGAGAAATAAAGAAAAGACAGGTTTGCCTCTGGTATAAATATTGCCAAAAGTATTGCAAATGAGATAAATGTAGAGCTTACGTTTCCAACTAGGTGTTATATTATTTGAAAAAGACAATTTGAAGAAAATGATCACGACGGAGAAATATAATCAGCTGAAGACTCTTTCATAGTTAATTACTTTCTAGTTGTCGTAGATATGACAATTGTTTCGTTGAAGAATAGATTTAAACAATTAACGACATTTGAAAGTATTTTTGGATTCTTATTTGATTCAAAGAAATTGAGGTCATTGGGTGATAATAAATTAAGAGAATTTACAACCACTTTTTCTTATAATAATGTGTCACATGTAAATTTAGATGATCTTTTTTTTTCTGAATTAAAAGTGTTGCAAATTGCCATGAGTTAATGTCATCAGTTGATATTTTAGAATTGTTAAAGTTGCGTATTGTTATTCAAATACTTCAATTGCTTATTGAATTCTATTGACTATACTTGTGACTGTAACATCAGCTGAAAGAAATTTTCAATGTTAAAATTATTGAAAATTTACTTGAGATCATCAATGTCACAAAAAAGGTTGAATGATTCAGCTATTTTATGTAACAAGAAAGATATGTTGGACAATATTGGTCTTGACAATATTATTAATAATTTGCATCCAGAAATGTACGGAAAAATTATTTTTCATAAATCATGATCATTTGTGTGCTTGTTACTGTAATTCTCTTGGTGTTTTGCAATATGATATTGCTATTTGATTGTTACTATTGCTATTTTATTGTTACTACTACTATTTTTAGTGATCTTATTGCTGCTGACATTTGCGAGATATTATTGGCTGATGTTATGACCACTTAGTATTTTATTGAATATATGAATTTATAAATTGAATCACTTATGTATGGATATTAAATTTTAATAATAAAAATATATTTTTAACATTTACATATTTGTATATGACTGATTTATTAGGCCCTTTTTTTTACTTTGTCAAAGACCTATAAAATGTTAGGAAGTACCCTAACCTGTGAAGCACGGACACGGCAAAATGAAGCCGTGTCCGTGTGTCCGACACGTGTCCGACACGGACACGCGGTGGACACGTGGCTAT
>JANITX010000010.1:18693086-18705109 GCA_027564395.1 Erythroxylum ulei | reverse complement strand
AATAAGAAAATGAAATGAAACTAAAATAACAAAAGAAAATTAAATCAAACAACCTAAAAGTGATGAGATTTTTAGGGACCCTGTCATCAGTTCAATCTCGACCTACACACAGTTGAACATATTTCATTGAATTGTTGTTTTTATACCTCTCCTACAAACTGTTAATCATAAGTTAACAATAAGCTCTGTTAACCCTAGTTTTTCCTTAGGTCGTGTCTAATTAAGAAGAGCTCGTTAATTAAACCTATTTATCGAACAACCTAGAACAAGCTCTCTGGATTTAATTGAATAATTTCATTACAAATTAGGAAAACATATTAATCAATAAAACAACCACACAAGCTTAGGTCTTTAACCTAGGTTATCTTATCCCTAATGATTCGAAACCATTAATTGCTACAAATGAATTTCAACATAACAATTATGGATTATATTGAAGATTCTAGCAATGGGTTCTTACATTAAAAGAATCAAATATAGCATTCAATCATTCTTGCGCAACACCCATACATTAAACATAGGATAATATAATCAATCCCTAAGAGAAACAACAACAAACAATGAGAGAAATGCTTAATCGAGTTCTTCTATGTCGATGTCACCTTCGAACTAGCATCGAGAAGCTAGCCCTCCACGGGTCTCCAAAGGAATGGATCTTTGCACTTCTCTTCTTAAAACTGAGAGCTCACACCCTTGGAATGAAAACATAATGTTTCTGTCGACAAAATAATGTTTTTATATTAAAAAGTAGGGTTTCGGGTGAGCCGTCAACATGTCATATGATACATTTGTCATAGGCGTGAGAGTAGATGTTTCTCAAGCCATGACATATGCTATTCTTCATTCCTTTTGACATTTTCTTATCTCCTCTTGCTTTAATCCTTCCTCTTCTTTCTCTGTGAAGGCATGTAAGTGTGAATCTTAAGAAGAAGGCTCAAATATTGTATTTTCGACTCACTTTAGCTCATTCACTTCCAAATTGTACCTAAAATCAAGTGTGAACTAAAGTGAGTATTTTAAGCATTTTCATATCATTAATTACTAAGTATTATGGAATAAATGTATAATCAATAGAGCACATATCATAGATTCACTTATTTTTGGCAGTTGTGTTTTTGTATGCTTGGGTAAACAATTGCATGATCCATCCATCTATTCTTTATTATTGCTATGTGTTTTGTTTTCGGTGATCAACTAAAAGGTTCATAGCAGATTTTTGTTGAATGACTCTCCAAGATTATAGTTTAATGCAACTATACGCATAGGGGAGTGTTCTATGACTCAAGTGTTCTTTTGTTTCTTGTAATTCTTGATTTAATCACTTATGATATTATTTTCTTCATTTCATTCATTGTTTCAAAATCATCTATTGTGGTTAGCATAAGGTGGTCATGCTATTAGGTATAAGATAACTTTCAAGGCTATAAGTATAAGTGGATAGCATCAAGGAGTGAGTAGTGTTGGCTTCGTAATAGCCTTATGTAAAACTATTGAACTTTGGTGAAAGTTGATTAAACTAAGAGAGGGCCCCACAATCGTAAGTCGTGTGTGTCAAACTACGTTAACAAATTTTGTGTGTTAATTTATTTGCTAAACATTAATCTTTTCTACTTGTGATTAAATTCTTGAAAATTCACGATTGCTAATCCAATTACTTTTTGATAAGCAACCGTCAGTTTCAGTTTAAAACAACTATAGTAGAGCATAAATCTTGTGGAACTATAACTTTAAGTTTATCAATTGGAATTTGAGCAAGGTTCACCTCATCAAAACTTGGTGTGTCAAATTGGAGTAGATCAGTGTTCGGCACTTATGGCTACTAAAGAAGGAGCGTCAATTAAAAGGTCATCGCTACTAGATGGTTCTACCTATCCTGCTTGGAAATCGAGAATGAAAGTGTTTATTAAAGCATAAGGGACTAAAGCATGGACTTCTTTGTTGAATGATTGTACTCATCCTATGACAACTGATGAAAAGAATGAAGCAGTACATGAAGATCTATTTAACTAGACATGGGCTGAAAAAGAGGGAGCACTTGGTAACTCTCATGTAATGCATGCAATTTTCAGTGTTGTAGATGAAGGATGTTTTAGTATGATATCATCATGTGAATTAACAAAAGAAGCGTAGGATACATTACAAACCATACATGAGGGATTAAAATAAGTGATTGCATTGAAACTTCAAATGTTGTCTACTAGATTTGAAGATCTTACGATGCAGGAAAGTGAAACTATTAGAGACTTTCATGAGCAGCTGCGTGATATTGCCAATCAAATACATCAATTTAGGAAGAGGTATTCAAATCTAAAACTTGTCAAGAAAACCTTGAGATCATTACCTCCTAGATTCATACCTAAGATTGTAACTATTGAAGAAGCTCATGATATTAATGACTTATCTTTATATAAGGTAAACAGAATTCTCACAAATTTTGAGATGAACCTGTTAAGAGATAAGTGTGAAAAGAACAAAGGATTGGCATTGTAAGCCCAAGTTGCTAAATCTACGAATGATTTAGGAGATGACTCTGATGAAAATGATGATCTGGTGTTGCTGGCAAGAAATTTCAATAAATGGTTGAAGAAGGTGAAGAAAGATAGACCTAAGTTCAGGAAAAGTGGTGGGAGTTCATCAAATAATAAATTCAAGCAATAAGCAAAAACTCAAAAAGTTGAAAGGAAGGCAAAAAGATACAATGTCATAAATGTCAAGGTTTCAGACATATGCAAGAGGAATGTGCTAAGACTCTTAAAAGGAGAAAAGGGAAGTATTATATGAAAGTGAGTATGGCAGCGAAGAAAAAATTGTTAGTCATAATGCTGCGTTGTTTTCTTTATATAACGAAAGTCTAATTACTTGCTTAGTAGCGACCAGTGAAGAAACTGATGTTTTAGAACTAAACTCTAATTCAAATTGTGACATGATGACGATGACTCAGAATTAAGAAAGGAAGATATTTGCAAGGCCTATTAATTAATGTATGATAAATGGGTGAAAATGTATAAACAAAATGAGAAGTTAAAGAGGGAGAATTCAACTATGAAATATTTCATTCAAGATCTAGAGATGAAGTTATTGTCAAAAATAGATGACTTGATGAAACAAAGTTAAAATAGATCAATATGGAGAAAGGAATAAGAATGTTGAATAGTGGCATTGAGAAGCTAGACAAACTGCTGAAAATTGGTAAAAACAAAGGGGACTTTCAAAGTATTCGTTATAAAGGTGAATGTTCTCTGATGAATAATAAGCAAAATAGTGAAGTTAGATTTGTCAAAGGAGCAAGATTAATAACGAGAAATTTTATGCATACATGTCACTTTTGTGTTAGAAAGAATCAATTACAAGCCCTTGTGGCTGTTAAATCCATGTGCGCTACTCTCAAAATGGATGGTACTTTGACAGTGAGTGTTCAAGGCCTATGACATGTGAAAAACCTATTTGACGAATTATCAAAGTTGTATGGATGGTCACATCACATTTGGTGATGGGAAGAAAGAAACGGTAATTGGTTGAGGCACTCTTTGTTTGGATGAATTGCCTCATTTGAAAAATGTGGTTCATGTGGACAGTGTTAAAGCTAACTTGGTAAGTATTAGCTAGCTTTGTGATGATGGGCTATTAGTCAAGTTCATTAGTGATGAATGCAAGGTGTTAAATGAACAAGGAGAGTGTTTAGTAAGTGGTAAATGATTGGCGGATAATTGCTACATGTTACAGGTTGTTACTTCTTACAATTCAACCACATATGATAATATTAATTTATGGCACCAAAAGCTTGGCCACGCCAATTATGATCTCAATAACAAGTTGAGTAAATTTTAAGCAGTAAAAGGCTTCCTATGATGAACAAAGATGACAAGACTATTGGTAGCATTTACTAAATTGAAAAACAGATGAGAGTACCATATAAAAAGGTAAGAAATGATAAAACTTCTCATGTATTGGAATTGATTCATATAGATTTGGTAAGCCCAAGATAACATGCTAGTATTGGTAGGATGAGGTATTTCTTGACATGTGTTGTCGATTACTCTAGATTTGGTAAGGTAGCTTTCTTGAAAGAAAAATCAAATACATTTGAGGCATTTAGAAGTTTATGTGTGCGGATTATAAATCAAAAAAATATATGATGATTCTAAGAATCATATTTGATCATAGAAGGTATTTTGAGAATACAAGTTTTAACAATTTTTGTGATAGATATGGGATTATCCAAGAGTTTTTAGCAGCTAAATTTTCACAAAAAATGGAGTTGTAGAATGGAGGAATTACACTTTTAAAGATATGGCCAGATCAATGCTGAATGGGAGGAAAATATCGATGAGATTTTGGGTTAAAGCGATAAAAATAGCATGTCACATATGCAACATAGCTCATCTTAGAAACATCTTGAACAAGACACTTTATAAATTATAGAAAGAAAAGAAACTGGATGTTGGCAATTTCCATGTGTTTGGCAACAAATGTTACATTCTCAGAGATCAAGAACAACTTGGGAAGTTTGAAAGTAAGATTGATGAGGGCATCTTCCTTGCATATTCAATACATAGTAAGGCGTATCATATGTTCACCCAAAAAAACTACGATAGTGATGGAATATGTAAATGTTGTTATATATGATGTGCACTAAATAATTGATAAGGTGGTAGAAGAGAATCTTAAAAATCATATTCACACTTTAAAACAAAGACACAATGATGTTAAAAGCAAAGAATGTTTAGATCCACAGTTAGTTGTTACCAAAAAAGAAACCAATCAGACAAAGGACCATTAGATTGCTTATAAGGAAGAAACCAACCAAACATCTAATTCGAAAATAAACTTTTATGAATGATGAAGACTCAAGGGAAGGTGGTTTCAATAAAGGTCCTCCATCAAGAATCAGACAAAGTCACCCTATTGAGAATGTGAGTGGTGAGATTTTTGATAAAAGAAAAACAAGAGAAAGAAAAAGAATAGATTATTGAGAACTTGTAAGGCTTATATGCTTATTTAAACCAAAGAATGTGAAAGAAGCGTTGCAAGATGAATTCTAGGTTGCTACAACGGAAGAAGAGTTGGCACAGTTTACTCAAAATGATGTATGAGAATTGGTGCCAAGGCCATTGAAAGTGAATGTGATTGGAACCAAATGGTTGTTTTGCAACAAAACTAATGACAGAGGTAATGTGACATGAAAGACGACTAGGTCGGTTGCTCAAGATACTCTTAAATTGAAGGCATTTATTTTGAATAAACATTTTCCTTAGTAGCAAGGCTTGAGTGAATTGGACTTATTTTGGTCATAACATGTGTGGAAAGATTCAAACTTTATCAAGTGGATGTGAAGGGTCCTTCTTAAATGGATTTCTACAAGAAGAAGTATATGTTAAACAGCCGAAGGGTTCACTGATTCAGTACATATCGATCACATATTCAAGCTTAAAAAGGATCTTTACAGTCTCAAGTAAGTGCCAAGGTACGAGAGACTCACCTAATATCTACTTAATATTTGATAAGACTTTATTTCTAAAAAAATGCATATTTGATTTGATGATTGCAAAAATTTATGTTGATGATATAGTGTTCGGCTCAACTCATCCGAAAATGGTGGAAGGCTTTGTCAGATGATGATAAATGAGTTTGAGATGAGTATGGTGGGATAATTGAATTTCTTCTTAGGACTACAAATTAAGCAAGTGAAAGATGGCATCTTCATATCTCAAACCAAATATAAAAAGAATTTGGTGAAGACATTTGGGCTTGAAAGTGCACATCACGCTAGAACACTAATGAGTGTCTTAAAAAATTTGAATCAAGATGATCATGACAAAAGTGTTGATGTGAGTCTATATAGAAGAATCATTAGGAGTTTCCTTTATCTAATTGCGAGTTGGACCTGATATTTGTTCTAGCATGGGAGTGTGTGCACGATGTCAATCTAACCTTAAAAAGTCTCACTTGATAGTAGTAAAATGGATCATCAAATACGTAAGTGGTACTTCAGTGTTTAGATTAGGGTACTTATGTGATTCTACTTCTCATTTAACTGGTTATAGTGATGTGGATTGGGCCAAAAATTTATATGATAGAAAAAGCACATCTAGGGGATATCTCTTTCTTGGAAATAATAAGATTTCATAGTACAGTGAAAAATGAAATTCCATCTCATTGCTGACAGTAGAAGCGGAATATATTGCAGTCGGTATTTGTTGTTCTCAACTTTTATGGATGAAACAAAATTTTGAAGACTATGGAGTTACTCAAGATGTTTTGACTATTATGTGTGATAATAAGAGTGTTATAGATATCTCTAAAAAATCGGTTCAACATTTAAGAACCAAACATATTGATTTGAATTATCATTTCATTTAAGAGCTAGTGGAGACTAAAGTTGCAGTTCTTTCCTATGTAATAATTGAGAAACAACTGACTAATATTTTACGAAACCTTTTGACTCTATTAGGTTTGAATCATTTTCAGGGGCACTAGGACTGTTTGCTTTACAATTTTGAGGTATATTGATGTAGTCTATTAAAAAATCAAAAAGGGTAACCTTAATTTGTATTCTTATTTTTGTTAATTACTGTCGCACACCCATTACCCTCCTTCTTTGTTTTTAAAGAATTGCTTCCCACCTAAATAGCTCCTTCCCCCTTTCTTCATTTTTGCACCCCACTCTTATGATTCTCTCACCATCACATGCCACTGCAGCCTCTCATCATCGCACCTCACCACCATCTCTGTCGGCATCTTTTTCTCCCAAAGCATTGATGGCAACCACAGCTAAGCTACCTTGTCAATTAAGTCATTTGAGCAAGACCTACCTTGAGGGTCAATGACCACCGGTGCTGGGTGATCCTCATTGGCACTTAATTTGCTTCTTGACCCTCCATCCATTTCGGTGTTACCATCTGCCAATGCTGACATTCAACGACTTTTATTTCATCTTATTGTAGAATTTGTTGAAGATTCTTCATCTGCTTCTGAGGATGCTAATGTTAAGTCGACTAAACCACCACTTCCTGCTATCTCTAATTCGCCTTCTACCCCCTCCACTTTTAGAGATCTTGTGAAAGAAATGGCTCAAAATTCAGTTCAAATGTCGTGCCATCAGTATCCTTCTCGTTTTTCAATGGAGCAAGCCTTGTCCACAAAATACTATTCCTCAATAGCTCAATAGAAATGGGATTTGATCACCTCAAATGGGTTTGTTCTTAATCATCCTATTAATATTACTTAATATAACCAATTTAATTAGGATACCTTGCTGAATAAGATCCATTTGTTAAATGTTGTATTATTGCCACAACATTTTGATGTTGCGTTGGTTAGAGATTTTTGCTGCAATTTAGATAAAGGAGTGTTGGATGAGACTGCTCTGTGCTTTCACATGGTTTATGTGTAGGCGAGACTATTTAAATTTGATCTTGATTCGGTGAATGAATTTTTGGGACTTGTCAATTTAATTGGTGATCAGTTGTATAAGGATGACTTTGATGTGAGTAATGATATATTGGCTAGTGTCTTAACTAGTGGGAAATTATCTTCTTGGTCGTCTACTGCTACACTCTATGCCTGTAATCTATCACAAAAGTGTTTTGTTAGTCATAAACTTCTAATATCTAATTGGTTGCCAAGTACCTATATTGTGACTGTGTATCCTGCTCAGGCCAAGTTTGTGTATGTTATAGGCACATGAGTTAACTTCAATCTTGGGAAGTTAATTATTAACTTCAATATTGGGAGGTTAATTATTAAGGCTATGCTTATGGTTGTTAATAAACAATAATCATTATTAGGTTTTCCTTGTTTGATTACTTAGTTTTTGTACATGGTGTCTCTCGAGTTGATTTTGTTGTACTTGATCTTGTGTCCTTTTCAAATATTTCTCCTTAGACCCTTAATATCAACAAGCAGGGTGGGTGATCAATTTGCCATACTCCTCGGCTGGGTCATCCGCACCGCCTGCTACACCAACTACAGATATGCATACTTCCTTAATAGTGGAGATCAATCACATTGAGGGTGTTTTTCAAGTTGATATGGATGCTCTTTGATAGCTTAAGCCACGAGTTCTTCATTCAGCCTCTTCCCATGACTCTTAGCCTTTTTCTCATTGTTTTTTCCTAAGGGGGAGATAGAAACTTGTTTACCCAGCTGCTGGTATTTGTAGCTTTATTGGTGACAGTTGACTATAGATCTGACGATTAACATTGACTTTAATGTTATTTGGATATCTTTTATTATGATTATCAAATTTAGGGGGAGTTTCCATTTCTCTTCCTAAGGGGGAGATTTTAATGTGCCAAATAATGTCAAGGGGGAATTGTTAAGATATTTTATTTTGGGCATTAATTGTATTTCTTGTAATTTTTAATTTAATCACTTAAGATATTATTTTCTTCATTTCATTCATTATTTCAAAATCCTCTGTTGAGGTTAGCATGAGGTGGTTATGCTTTAGGGTGTGAGATAACTTTTAAGGGTGTAAGTACAAGTATAAAGGTTAAAGTGTTAGGGTGGTAAGATTGTATAAAGGGCATTGTTGGAAGATCACTTAAGTTTTAAAGTCTTAAGGCATTGAAGGAAGGGTAAGTTGGACATTTTAGCTTCGTTAAGAGTATTAAAGGGAGAAAGAAGACTTGTCTTACATTTAGAAGAAGCAAAAATGAAAATTAGAAGAGAGAGGATGGAGAGAGTGTTGTTGGAGAGAAAGAAAGCTACGCTAGGTTTTGATTTTTCTTAGTCTTAAAGAGTGATTTCGAAGTTTATAGGAAGAGGAGGATTAGAGCTCCCATTGGAGCAAAGAAAATCATTGTTTGGTGAAGATTCAAGGTAAGTTTATGTTTAATCTTTTAGACTTTGGAAGGGTTTTTGGTTCAAAGAGCTTAGGAAATACATGGGTTAAAGTATTCTAGGATCAATTTCATGCATAGGTTTCTTTAGGTTGTCCAATTTGAATTCCTTTTAATTTGGGATTTTTGTCAATGTTGAAGAAAATCAAGAGAGGCAAGAGGAGCAAGAGGAGAGACATCCTTAAGCAAGTTTTCAAGCAAGGAAATTAAGGTGGGTTTCATTTTTTTAATTGAGTAAATGAGCTATAAATGTTCTTTAAATAAATGAAATTAAATGATTTTTCAACTACCATATAAATGTGCATTTATTGTTCTTTAAATGATTGAGAATGTGTCACATGTTGTGTGTGAATTTTGGGAATGAATTCTAATTGCTTCATAATTGCTATATTTGTTGCTTTTGAATGAGTTGAGAAATGGCTTTTATGCTTCGTCTAGGAATGTGGTTGATGAATTGTGAAATGATGATGGGAATCATATGAAATGTGTCATGTTCATGAAAAGCAAGTTTTTTAAATATGCCATATGGGCAAACGGTTTTCAGCTCATGAATTACCTGTTATGTGGGTTTGGTGTAGTCCATTCAAGAATGTCACATGCATGTTGACCAAGTAAAGGCTTCTCCCGCTTGCCTGCTAGTAACACAGAGCTCCTTCATGGACTTCCTCATGTTTACGACTACATAGGACCATTATGTGGAATTGTATAGTTCGTCATGTTTATGGATCTACCCAAACCATTATGATGTGATTATGTGTTACTTGCGTTGACAAGTTTGATGAATGCTTGACTTATGTGAGATGTGAATTGGTTTGATATGTTGAAAATTTAAGGAACATGTGTTTCATGGATTTCATATGAATTTGCTTTGATCATGAATTTTGTCAATGGTTTTGTTTGTTATCGATTATAAAACTATTACCCACGAACTTTAAGCTCACTCCCCTATTCCTTCCTATCCACAGGTGATGAGTAAGATATCGAGTGATCGAGTCGAGAGTCAAGGCATAAATCCAATCTGCATATTTTGTTCTTTTGAAGCTAGATTTTGCAAAACAAGGCTTTAGTCGCATTTTGAGAAATTATTGTTCTTGTAAAGTTTGTATTTTGGATCATGTTGTAAGGTGGCTCGAAATGCCTACTAAAGCATTGTAAAACTCTTATTTTTGATGTGAATGAAATACATATACATTATTGTTATTTATGGCATTTCAAGTCTTTGCATTGCAAATTTCAAGTTTTCATAGGGGTAGGATTTGTGTTTTGGTTTTAGGTGGAAAACTGCACTAATTTAGGATGAATTTGACTAAGTTACTTCATAGAAGTTGTAGCTTGTCTTTCTAACTTTTCAACGATATAAAGTATGGAATTTTTGGATATCGGAGTTGAGAGATATGATTGTTTGAGTAGGTGATGTTGCATAGGATATGTATCCCGAATAACTAGAGTATATGAAGTGATATCGCGCTAGGAGAGTTGAATTCAGGAAGATTATGAGAAAAAAGGGGTGCTAGGATGGATGTAGGATCCATTGGAAAGGTTTTGGGGAGGGAAAATTTTAGCAAGACCCATGGATTACACGGTCTGCCCGTGTAAATTCACACAGGCCATGTATTCCTGTGTAGAAAAATTGCCAAACCTGAAGGTTACATGGTTTACCTGTGTAAATTCACATAGGTCGTGTGTTCCTAATGCAGAAGTATAATCAGACCCGAAGGTTACACGGTCTGCTCGTGTAAATTCACACAGGTCGTGTGTTCGTAACGCAGAAGCACAATCAGACCCGAAAGTTACACAATCAGGCAAGGGCAGTTTCAGGGCAAGCTTTATGTGTGGGAGGCACGGGAAGGACGAGGAAGAGCAGATACACAAACCCTCAATGATTGTGGGAAACTTCACAAAGGAGAGTGTTTCAAGTTACTTGAAGCATGCTTCCGATGCAGAGAGAAGGGACACATGATCAAGGACTGTCCCCAAGCAATAAGGCAAGAGGGGTCACAGTTACAAGCTCCAACGAAATCAGAAATAGTAGGGACCAAGCTAGTCACTGGGGTGGGCAGTTCTGGAGTTGCAAGAAACGTTATTCCTCTAGGAAGACCAAGGGGTTTGGCTTCAGCTTAGGTAAGGGTGTTCGCTATGACTAGAGAGGAAGTTGCAGCCGCACCCGAAGTTGTCACGGGTATGAGTCAGTTATTTAATTCTAAAGTATATGTCTTGATTGATTCTGGTTCTACGTTGTTTCTGTAAGCATGGATTTGCATGATGTGAATTTAGTGCCATTGGACAGTCCCTTGATTGTTAGCACTCCATTAGGAAGGAAGGTGATAATAAGTCAAGTGTATAGGGATTATAAGCTTTTCATTAAGAGTGCTCAACTGGTAGTGGATTTGATACCGCTGGAGTTAAAGGGTCTAGATGTAATATTAGGTATGGATGCCATGGAGAAATATTGTGCGAAGTTAGATTGTGTCCTTAAGGAGGTAGAGTTTGACTATGGCAATGGTGAGAAGGTGATTTTCAGAGGAGATAGGAGAACACCATCACCCAAAATTGTTTCGGCTTTGCTCACCATTCGAATGATGAGGAAAGGGTGTGAAGCCTTCTTAGACACGTTGTGGACACTGATGTAAATGAAGCAAAGTTAGAAGATTTTTCGACTGTGAGGGAGTTTCTAGACGTGTTTCCAGAGGACTTACAAGGTTTGCCACTAGTAAGGGAAATCGAGTTTGCCATTGACTTGATTCCAGGAACCGTACCCATTTCTATACCACCGTAAAGAATGGCTCCAGTTGAACTGAAGGAGCTCAAGGAATAGTTGGTGGAATTGTTAGAGAAGGGGTATATACGGCCAAGTTCGTCACCGTAGGGAGCGCCTGTTTTATTTGTTAAGAAGAAGCATGGGACATGGTGTATGTGCATTGATTAACAGAGACTCAACAAGGTGACTGTTAAAAACAAGTATCCTCTGCCTAGGATTGACGATCTGTTTGACCAATTACAGGGAGCAAAGGTATTTTCCAAGATTGATCTTAGGTCAGGCTATCATCAGCTTAGAATCAAGGAGTCTGATGTAACCAAGACAAACTTTAGGACTCGTTATAGGCATTACAAGTTCCTAGTCATGCCATTCAGACTGACCAATGCTCCGGCTGCATTCATGGATCTTATGAATAGGGTCTT
>JANITX010000010.1:18372722-18390098 GCA_027564395.1 Erythroxylum ulei | reverse complement strand
TATAGGTGGATTCGTAGGCAAGCTAATAGACGTGCTCATTCTTTAGCTCGAGCATCTATTCGCTTTGCGCATCTACGAATTTGGGTTTCTACTCCTCAGTTTCTGAGTGAGTTTTATCATCATGAATGAGATTTTGAGTATTTTGCTCTTAAAAAAAAAGAATAATATGACTCTACTGGAACTTATCGCAGATATAACCTTCGCCAGAAAATTATAGGATAAGGGTAAAGGATTTTATTTAGAGATTTCATTTTCTTTCTCATAAGACTTTTAAACATTTTCCTTCAAGTCTTATTTCTTATATTTAGCCAAAACATTTAATATGTCATACTTCTCTCCTAAATATTTAGCCTAAACATTTTCTTATTTGGCCTAAATATTTTTTATAATAATTTTGTTTGATTTATTTATTTACTTATCTCCTTCTTGTTTTTGTATTTATTTACTTGGTTTATCTTTTAGTCTTATTCTTAACCTTGTTCTATATTTATTGTATTATTATTACTTGATTATTTTAATATTTATATGTGTGTGTGTGTGTGTGTGTGTATAATATTTTATATACGTCTATTGAAAATAGTCTTTCTATCAGTTAAAGACAAGGCTGCGTACTTCTGTACCTTCTCAGACATGCGATTAGCAAGACTTTCACTAGGCTATAGCTGTTGTTATTGTTGTAATTTTAATTAAGATTTATGATATATATAATCAAATTAAGAATAATTAATTTAAAATTATTTTAAGTTTAATTAAAATACATAAATTTAAAATATACTTTTTTTAGGGTAAATATAGATACATTGATCAAAACTAATGATGTAAAAAATACAAACCTTTACGCAGTTTAGGAAACGGTAGAAAAACTCTCTAATATTTAAAATTCTAGAAAAATCATTTTAATTTCCAATTTTCTAGAAAAACTATTTCTCTTAAACTTTGGTTAAAAATAACTACAAAGCACACATATTATAAATATCAATCGTAAACTAATCAAATATTATTTACATAAAAATTTAACCAACTCTTAAACTAAACTGAATTAATTAAACCTAATTCAAATTAATAATTTATTATAATTATCTTAAATTATTAATTTAAGTCAAATTTAATTGATTCAATATACATTTTATCGTTATTTTCACCAGATTTTAAGAGAAGAGAATTTTCTAAAAATTGAAAAAATAGAAAGATTTTATTAATAATTTCTAAAATTTTAAAAGCCTTTCTAAGATTTTATGTAATGTTTTGCACTTGAAGAATTTAGGCATAACAATCGGTCGAGCTGGGCATGAGTGGGCTCGCTTGACCCATGCCTCGACCAGGCCAGAAATAGCCGTGCTTGAACTTGGACCTGACCGAGCCCAAGGAGAGCGAAACCGAGCCCAAGCCGAATATATTTTTTAAAGAAAACAAAATGATGTCCCAAGTTCGAGACCCGACGCTTTTGTCATTCCCATCTAATAATCCGGATCTTTGAAACCCATGGATAGACGAACAACACCCGCCATCTATAATCCAACCCGAGACGTTGTCTTTCGACTTTACTTTACCCGTACACAAAACACCGCGTCTCTCCCCTGCAATCTCTCCCATATAAAAAAGCAAATCCCAAATGCATATACAGCCAAAATACCACCTCCATATCTCATCTTTTCATTATCTTTTCTCTATACTTTCCGCCGTTACCTTCGTCCAAACAAATAGAGAACAGCAAATCGAAATCAATTAATCAATCACGAGAGGGGTCCCTGATATGATAAATTATTTCACAGAAAAGGGAGGAGATACATAGTATAGGTTTTTAATTAAATTTGTTGTATCGAACAGGATAGTGATTAGTTGGCAATATATACAAATATGGGTAAGAAGAGGAAATCAATAGCTACGAGCCTGGACGAGGTGGATCGGACCATGTACGCGTCGTTCTGCAGCGCCGCTAATTCCCTCTCTCAGCTTTATACACAAGCCATGAACCACCAAAAGCTTTCTTTTCAAGCCGGTGAAAGACACGGTCTTGTAAGACTTCCTTTTTAATCACCAGAATTCTATTTCTTTTACTTTCATTGTTTTGCGTGACCAGTCTTGTTTGTGTTTGTGCGTGTAAGTGATCTGGCGGGTGTTTTTGTATCGGTTATTGTTGGGTTTCTTTTTGGTGATCAAGTATGATTTTTTTTTCCCCTGCTGGTCTTTTGTTACTGGGTTTTCATGATTAAGGATGGAAGGAACCGTTTTTCAGTCTGGCGATTTCTAATTTCGCATCGGGTTGCTTGGTTGTACTTTTCTAAACCAATTTGAAGGATAAAGTGAATGGATGGATTGATGGCCAGGATGGCAGATATGTTGATGGTTTAATTAGTGGAATCATGCTGACAGTGATGTAGTGATACTACAACTTTGGTCGTTGTTAGTAATTGATGAAACTGGCAAATTGGAATGTTCTCTTCACTTGTTTTAGGGTGGCTTATGGTAGATTGATTCAATAATGCCTACTCCAATATCAAGTTGCACCATGGAATTGGGTATTCTACTAGTTACATACTTTTTCGTGGTGGACTAGCAAGCAAGCTATTTACCATTGTAGCATTGAACGGAAAATTTTAATGCCGTTAAATCTTGGACTCTATATTACTCATAGGCGTGGTCCAAGGAAAGTTCTTTACTAACAGCAAAATTGGGATTTTTAGTACTTTGAGTCTCTAAAAGTAGGATTATAGTTTGTAATTTTTTTTTTGGTTTATAAGGATGAGCCTAGCTCATCTGATCTGTCTTCTCCTTATTTCTTTTACTTCTAGGTTTCTTTTTATTCCTCTTTCCCTCCTTATTTGGTAAATAGGTCTATGCAAGTATTTGCCCATATAAAACAATATTGTGATGCCAACTGGGATATAGTTTTTACGTCAATGCTCAGACTCGCAGATAATGAAGACAATTGTATATACTAATTCAATAAAACTGCATAAAAATGCAAAAAGCAATCAATATCATCTTAGGAAGTTATCTCACTAATTTTTTGCTTAAGAGATCCAGCTTGAATTTTGAAAGGATCGAACGTATTTTAATATAAGAATTTAAACTTTTCTTATGCAAGTGTTGAAATAATGGCTTTAAGATGCATCTAGTAAAAGGTAACAATGATGGAACTTCTTCAAGAAGAAACGGAAACTGCCATTGTTGAAAAAGAAAGCTGAAAAGGGTGTGTGGTTAACAGAATTTAAGAGTGGTTTTTGAACTTGAAAATCTATTATTGTTGTGCTTGTAATCTATTTATGTAAATGTAAATTTATGACTGAATAATGTAAAATTTATAGGATTGTTCTTAATATTCAAATATGTATATTCTCTTAGTTTTCTTCTTAAAGATGTGAAAAAAGATACTCACCGAAGGTGTACCTTTGATGCGCATAAGTAAAAATATTTTAAAGGTAGACCTTGTAAGAATGTTTTGATAATTTATTCAGTCAAAGATATCACTGACCATGCTACTTTAGAAGCAATTATAGTCCATTCTCCCCAATCTAGTAAAGAGCACAAAACAAATTCTCCCCACTCTAGTAAAGAGCACAAAACAAGTAGATGGACATAATTGTTCTCATAATTCTGTATGAAATTGTTAATAGTTATTTTTGAGGAAGAGGAAAAGGGTGTTTGAAGGGGAGGAAAGATATCTTTGCTTCTTGTATTGAATTGCCTTTAGTAATTTAACTCGTTGACTTGAGCTGTTCATTTTGATGTTACTACTAAAATGATGGAGGATGTTATTTTCTCCCCGTAAAGCATCTTGACTTTCTTTTCAATTATTTCCTTATGTCACTGTTCCTTTATTGCACTTAGTTTGGATAGGTTCATCAATTATAATTGTAGCTCAAAAATAGTGACATTTAGTAACTTTTTCTTAATCGAAGGCAAAATTTGTTGGGAACAAGGTTTCTTTTCATAGTTAATGGAAGCAAGGTGATCTAAGGCTGCTTGAGTTCATCAAATCTAATTGTAGCTCGAGTAATAGTTGCAATAGTTTTTGCTTAGTTAAAGGGAAAAATCGTCTGAAAATGGTTGAGAACAAAATTTCTATTGCTGTTGGTGAAACTCAGAGAAATCTATTATTCATATCGTATGTACGTCGATGAAAATATAAGTAGTTGATGCCTAATCCTAGAATAGGAAATACAATGAATAGTAGTAAATACTTTCCTATGTTATCACTATACAGCTATATACAACTCAAACACTCCCCCTCAAGCTGGAGCATATAAATCATATGCACCAAGCTTGTTACATATAAATTCAATACGAGAACCTTTGAGAGATTTGGTCAAGATATCTGCTAGTTGATTGGTTGAACTGACATGACTAGTAGTGATGCAACCAAACAAAATTTTCTCTCGAATAAAGTGGCAATCAATTTCTATGTGTTTGGTTCTTTCATGAAATACTGGGTTAGAACCAATATGGAGAGTAGCTTGATTATCACACAATAACTTCATCTATGATACTTTTGCAAATTTTAACTCTTGAAATAATTGCTTCAACCAAATAAGCTCACAAGTTGCTAGAGCCATTGCACGATATTCTGCGTCTGCACTCAACCTAGCAACAACATCTTGTTTCTTACTTTTCCAAGACACAGGATTTCCTCCAACAAGAACGCCAAAGCCCGAAGTAGAATGCCTATTAGATGGAGAACTTGCCCAATCAGCATCAGAGTATCCAATAATTTGTGAATGACCTCGGTTTTCATATAATAATCCTTTTCCTGGCGCACCCTTAATGTACCTCAAAATTTGAATAACTGCATCCCAATGACTATCACATGGAGCTTGTAGGAATTGACTAACAACACTAACCGAGAAAGAAATAGCAGGTTGTGTGATGGTGAGATAATTATGTTTTCCTACCAAACTCTGATATCGGCCAAGATCAGCAAGTGGCTCCCCTTGATCAGGTAAAAGCTTTCAATTAGGATCCATAGGAGAGTCCATTAGTCTACAATCTGACATCCCTATTTATTCTAGAATATCCAATGCATACTTCTATGAGAGAGTACAATACTAGATTTGGACTGAGCAACTTCTATGCCAAGAAAATATCAGAGTGAACCCAAATCTTTTGTCTGAAAATGACGAAACAGATGTGTCTTCAATTATTCAATCCCACCTTGATCACTTCTAGTAATGATAATATCATCCACACAGACAATTAGATAGATACATTGTTCTGATGATGTATATTTATAGAAGACAGAGTGATCAGACTCACATCGAATCATACCAAACTCTTGAACAACATGACTAAATTGTCCAAACCAGGCACGAGGAGATTGTTTCAACCCATATAAAGAGCGACAAAGCTTACACACTAAGCTAACAGTTTATCTTGACTAGGGGAAGAGATATGAATGAAACATGTGCAACCAAAGACTCGTGGTGGAAGGGAGAATAATAGTTGATCAGGAAATAGGATAGAATTGGGTACTTGATTCTGTAGATTAAACGATGGCATGTGATTAATCGAGAAGCATGCAGTTAAGACAACATCTGCCCAATATTGTGATGGAACCTGATTGTGTAAAAGCAAGTTATGAGTAGTTTCTAGGAGATGTCTATTCTTTCGTTCAACAATCCCATGTGGTTGTGGAGTTAAGCACATGAGGTCTGATGAAGAATTACTTGGGAAGACTTGAATTGGGTGAAAGGAATGGACAAATATTCACAAGCATTATCACTTCTCAACACAGAAATATTAGTGTTAAATTGTGTCTTAATTTTTGCACAAAAAGATTTAAAAATAGAAAATAATTCTGAACGAGCTTTCATTAAAAATAACCAAGTGCAACGAGAATAATCGTCAATAAATGTAACAAAATATTGAAATCCCAAAATAGAAGAGACACAAGAAGGACCCCAAATGTTTGAATGAACTAACTCAAAAGGGTATGTAGCCCGTTATTGACACGCTTTGGAAATGAACTTTGAGAATGTTTTCCAAGCTGACAAGATTCACAATCTAAGGAAGACAAGGTAGGTAAAGTAGGCACAAGCTTCAACAAACTACGATGACCCAAATGATTATGAATTAGAATTGGAGATTCTAAAATAGTGCATGCTGTAGGTGAAGGAGGTAGATTTAAATGATAAAGGCCCTGCGACTCATGTCCTACGCCAATCATCCGTCCCGTATTGCGATCCTGTATAACAACATAATTTTTATTAAAAGTGATAAAGCAATTTAAAGATTTTGTAAGTTTACTAATGGATACAAGATTAAAGGGGCAATTAGGAATATAAAGATTACATTCTAAATGCAAGGATGGAAGTGGTTGAGTAGAACTTATAGCTTTAACCACTGTTTGAGTCCCATTAGCTAAAGTAACAGGAGGAAAAGATGTGTTAGTAAAATGAGAGAGCAAATGTGGGTTACCAGAGATATGATCAGATGCACCAGAATCAAGTACCCAAGGGAAAGACTTAGTGAGGCATGCTACGAAATTACCCGAATGAGCTATGGAAGCAACGAAGGAGGAAGACTACTTAGCTGCCTGGTACTTGAGGTAGTCTCCATAATCAGTACCAGTAAGAGTCACCGATGGCTGAGTAGTGGACTCAGACTAAAGGTCAGATTGATCAGTATGAACAACATTAGCAGCTCGAGGCGACCATGCAATTTATAACATTTATCCTTAGTATGTCCCCACTGACGACAATAATGACATTTGGGTCCACCACCACCACCCCTGGCTCTGCTCTATTACTACTTTGAGACTGAGAGGCCAAAGAGAAAGAATTAACTGAGGCAGATCCTATCATAATGATAGGTGACGAAACATGCAATAAGCGAGCAAATACTTCATCCAAAGAAGGTATTGTAGGACTTGCCAAAATTTGATCTCGTATTGAAGTAAGTTCAGGACTGATAGCAGTACGAGTAAGAACCATAAAAAATTTATCTCTTTGTGCAAGATCTTCTGCTACAGACTTACCAATAGGTAGTAATAGGTTGGATTCTATCTTCAAGGAGGCCATTCTACCAAGAAAATCAGACTTGTTCATATCTTGTTGTTTGAGATTAACCAAGTTTGATACTACAAAAAAACAATCTCTGAATGTCGTTAGTATAAAGTAATTTTGCCTGAATCGTTAGTATAAAGTAATTTTGCCTGACTCCATATCTCAAGACAACTTTTATATGCCTTATAAATAGGCTGGAGTTGATGATCAATTGTTTGTCATATCGTACAACATAATAATGCATCAATTTGAGCTCAAGCAGACTTATTTATTTCAATATCCTCAACCCTAGTAGTTAAGTGATTGGCTAGGCCTTGACTCATGCACCACAATTCAACGTAGGATTAGAAGTACCTACTAGTTTTTTGTCGTAATTGAGGGAAGAGAAATAAAGGGAAAAGCACCTGATTGAGACTTGAAACTTGTAGGAGCCATGAACGGAAAACCCTATGGAAATTTTTTTTTCCATTAACTGTCTGACTAATTTTTTGATGACCTGACGGTGAATAGAAAGAAAGCTCAAGAGAATCAGCTCACTTGTGACTGCTGAGGTAGTTGGCGCTGGCAGTGACAAGTCACGCTCGCCGAAGAGAGATCGGTAAAAGGGCTGCTTCCTGTCAACTTCTGGTGACCTTTTCCGGCAGCGAAATCAATCGTGGGCTATGGGAAATGACTGGCCAGCGTCATTTGAACAGGTGAGTGGTGGGTGGTGATGGTGAGATGAGACGCGTTCCGGAGAGGGAGATTGGAAAACCAACCATTGAAGTGACGAGCGGCGCGTGACGGTGCGTGGAGTAGTTGAGGTTCTGCTGGCAAGTGAGAGAGCAACAAACTGGTGATGTTAGATCTTTCCGGAAATTGATCAGAAAGCAATTGGAAAATCCTAAAACCCTAGTGCTTTGATACCATGTGAAACTTAGAGAAATCTATTATTCATATCATATATACGTTGATGAAAATGCATGTATAAATAGTTGATGTCTAACCCTAGAATAGGAAATACAATCAATAGTATTAAATACTTTCCTATTTTATCACTATACAGCTATATACAACTCAACGCTGCTTAATGGAGAAAGAATGTTCTCTTTATTTAAATTCAGTAAAAATTCTCTTTTTGATTTAAAAATTAGTTCCTTTTTAAATAAAATTACAATATTGCACCCCAGATTTGATTCCATATCCTTTAGTGACTGACCTGGTTTTACTCCAAATTGTAATGAGGATTTCTTTATTCTTTCTTTACCATTACACTAAGTAAAAGTTTCTCCTCTAGCTTGTGATAGTGGCTAAATTTTCCTGCAGTGGGATCACCTCTCAATGACAACTCATATATGGTCTTTTGAAAGTTAATGGGGAAACAAAATCATTATCAAATGGGTTAAATAAATAAAAATAATTGCTCCTTGAGTCCTATACGCAATAATTTTTTTCTATCATGGCCCTATATGTTGTTCAATCGTATCTTTCTCACTACTATCTTCCCAATTGTAACAAGAACCAAAAGTTTCAAATGAGGGTTTAACTGCCTTTGATTAGTTGCATTCTCATATGAGCTAAGTCAGATGTGCTTGTGTTAGAATATTTTTCTTGCATATCTCGTTCTTGTCATTTTTGAATTTGGGATTTGGGACTTGTTAGGGTTTCTTTTCCTATTGTGTCTCTTAGTTACACTTGATCATGCTCCAATCCTGCTTGGGCTTATTTGGCAAGCGGTTAAATGATGTGCCGACATCATCTAACTATAAATATTTTTCTCCTGTTTTGTTGGACACTTGTGGACAATTTCTGTAGTTAAATGCCAGTTAGCCTTCCATGTAACTCCTTTTGTTCTACTAAGTAATACCAACTTATGAAGGTTCTGAAATTTTATAATGCCAAATGTGCAAATTTTCATCAAATTGGACTCATTGTTGTTTTTCTTTACTTATAAGGGCTAGTTAACCATTTCTTAACATGGGAGGCTTTGTTTAAAGTTTTTTTGTTGACGAAACCTTCTCTACGTCTGATCCAAACACAAGCTATTACTAATTTGTTGGAGAATAGCAAACTACATGTATTTTAAGCCAACCACATTGACAATCAACTTCTCTCTTCAGTGGTGTCATTTTTATTTTTGGACAACTGTATTGAATAATTCTCTTGATATGGAAGTATACTTTTCCTAAATCCTTTGGTGAACTTGGAGGTTGAAAAATGATAAATTTCTGGTGCTAATCACTTTTTTATTGTACCTAAAGAATGATAGTAACATACCAGTCCTATACACCTTTATATTGTTATGAAAACAGTGAAGTAACATTAAAGAACCTCTGGTGCTTGTATTACCATTCCTCGCCCACTCATTTCAAAGACAAATTATGAGGAATGCTTTTTTCAATCTTTTTTAATAATTAATCTTGTTACGATTTTTGGCCTTCTTTTTTTAGCTACCTAAGCTAGAATGTTAATTTGGACACTGCAATGATGTATAAAGTTTGAACTTACAATTCCATGGTTTGTCACAGTTCCCATAAAACCTCATTGATTTGATGTGTCTTGGTCTCCCTGTTGATTTAGGAAAAACTGTATCAGTGGATTCGAAGACAACAAGAAGAAGGATCAAGAGTTACAACGGTTGATATACTGAATTATATACAGGTTTGAGTGATTGTATCCAGTTTTACTCTGCCTGGAGTTATTAATCACCCCCTACTTCTGTCCTTTTACATGCTATTATTACTAAAGAATCCAATATGAGCTTGGCACCTTCACTTGCATGTTTGTCCAAGCAATCTTGCATCTATTTATATTCTGTTAGACAGTGATAGCGCTGTACATCTAAATACTTCTAATTATGCACTTCTTATGATCATGAGCATGTTTAAGTAATTTCTAAGTGACGTTTATAGCATTGATGATGTACTGCAGAAGGAATCGTTAAAGTTTTATCTGACAGCTGAAACAAGGGAATGCTAAAGTGTAAAGAGCACTAAGGGACATTGACTTGAGAGGGACTCTTAAGAAGTGCTTTTTATACTTTTATTTTTGTTCTTGCACTAATTTTCTACTGCAAGAACATATAATGTGATTGACTATGATTTTACATGCAACTATATTGTTGATAATTTCTTCATTTTGATTGTTAAAGAGACATTATTGCTTTGATACTGATGCAGCATGAGTTGGAATATTGTGGGGAAGAGCCATCAATGTCCCCAAGAGCACCGCACCAACATCAGAATTCCCAGCCAAATCAGTTCTCCGGCTCGGGCCTTTTGATTTCTTCAGGCTCGACAGGCCCAACAATTGCCAACCAGCACTGTGATCAACAAACCAAGAATGCAGTTTTCTCCAATGCTTTGTCAAGCCCCATCCGTAGGAGCCTCCAAAATTATCACATTGCTCAGGGAGGCTACTATCCAGCCTGTGGTCCTCCATCAGGCAACCAGAACAGGGAATCCAATCCTCTTAGCTCCAATGATTCTTCCATGGACATATGAGATAGCAGTTCTCTTGAGCAACTTGCTTTATGCTGTTCATGGACCTGGAAAGCTGTTGGTACTTCACTTATGGAAGTTGTACAAGAAAATTGCATTATCTTGGTATGTTAAGCATGTGAAGGAAAAGCTTGGCGTGAGTTCTCATGGGCTTAATACATTTCTCTGAGCAACATAAGCCATCAGTTATTATCTTTTATCTTTTTAGCTGCTTAATGTCAGTCATGTAAAGCACTTGCATTGAATTGACCATGTTCCTTACAAGTTGATGCCTTATGTTGGTTATTGTTAATCTTGCTTTCACAAAATGACTTGTTTCTCAATAAATTGCTTATAAAATTATGGTTCTATGTAGCTGCTTCTGTCTCTTATACAGACTGGTTGACTAAATTTGCATTTTATTGTGCAGAATCATAAGACGGTAAATGGAATTCTAAGACTTTGGTTTTACTGGATCTTGGTAGGTCCTTATGTGCAGCACGTAGTGAAACAATCCAAAACATGTGAAGAAATCTTTGCATGTATTCATTTGGAGTTTCTAGGTTAGAGGAGGAAAACGGAGTTAATAAGGTCAGTGTGAATACGTATCAAGAGAGAAAAGGTTGTCGTTAGCACATAGAGGAAACAAGTAGCTTTTACTGATAGTATTGATTATGTAAAACTTCATATAGTTAATTGTCAATTCTCTTATTTTAATTTTTAACACTAGGAAAAAAGAGAGTCAATAGTCATTTGTCAACGTCCTCGGAAGATATTGCGATCAAAATCATGTTTAATAAATAATAGCGATCATTGTAGATTGATGAAGAATGAACACGTTTCAAAAATTGTGCTGGGATAGGAGCTCTGGAGGTTACCATAAAATGGGGACACTGAGCTTGAGTTTCTACTATCTCAAGCTTAACCAACATTCTAGACAGAAATTTAGATACAGAGGGAAAGGGAGGAGAGAAAAGAGTTGTTTTTGTAATTATTTCTTATCCTCTTGAAAGATTATAGGCCTCCTATTTATATACAGTTAACAACCTGTTAACAGTCTGACATATGCTCTAACAAAAATTATAGAATTAACACTAAAATGTCAAAATTGCTAAAAAATAGTATCTGTGCTATGCCATAACTCCCTTCCACAAAATGAGACTGGTCTTCAAGTCTCCAAAGCCAACTTCCAACTTGCACCTTCTGTATAATGTCTTTGCCATTGAATCAGATATTGTACACCTGCCACATTTTGGTGCTTAACAATTCTCCTATCCGTAAGAGTTACGGAGCAATTGTTTAGTGCTAACTTGACAATGCAACCAAGATGTAACTAGATGGACAACTAGCAATACTCCTTTAAAAAGCTTGAGCTGAGAAACATGAAAAATAGAGTGAATCTGCATGGAATTTAGCAATTTTAACTTGTAAGCTACCTTACCAGTGATCTCTAATACCTAAAATGACGCAAAATACTTAGGCCCTGATTTTTTTAGGCCTAAACTGCATAGAGGATTGTCTATAAGGTTGTAGTTTCAACCAAACATATTCTCCCGATTGCCTATCACTTTTATACTGGGACGGAGGTACATGAGGTCCAGTGGTACACTAGGCCCTCAAGATTTAAAAAAATTAAATATTTTTAATTTTTAATTAATTTATATATATGTATATATATATATACAAAGACGGAGTTATTTGAAGGTCAGTGGTGCACTAGGTCACTGCTTCTATATTTATCTGCATGAGCCTTCATTATACTTTGAGCCTTCTGCAAGTGTTATTCAAAAGCTAAATTATAGCCTCCCTTCTCTGCAAAGATCTGTCTACAGTGTCATTTTTAGCATCTCTAGGTATATAAGGAAAATGTAAGGGAGAATGTTGATTATAAATATCCTGATAAGGAGTTATGAGAGTAGCGGAGAGAAAAGTTGTAGTGTACCATTATTCAACTAAAGGCAGTCACTTCGTTCCTGAGGCTCATCTCAACAGATACACCTAAGTTATGATTCAAGGCATCTATTTACTACAATTTTCCTGTCTGCTTATGGGTGGTATGCTGTCGAAATTAACAAACCAACTGCTTGTATAGAAAATAAAGCCTCCCATAACCGTCTGACAAATATTGGATCCCTATTGCTCATAATAATTTTGTGTCACCCATGCAACTTAAAGACATAATCTAGATACAGTTAAGCAACATTAACATCTGTATAAGGATGTTTTAATGCCATAAAATGAGCATATTTACTTAACCTATCTACTGCCACAAATATTACAAAGTATTTGCTAGACATAAGCAATCCTTTAATAAAATCTATGGAAACACCCACCTTACTTCAAAAGGAATTGGTAAAGGTTGTAGTAAACCAAGATAAGCAGTAGTATCATACATGTAAGATTGGCACACCAAACATTCCCAGATGAAATGAGTAACATGTTTATGTAACCCTTTCCAATAGAACAACCCTTTGATCTTCTTTACAACGGAGTCTTTACCTAAATGTCCTCCTTTAGGGGAGTTATGATCCCAAGCAATGATTTTATTTTTCAACTCTTCATAAGATCCAACCCCTATCTTCCCTTTTCTTCTGAGAATTCCATTCATTATGCTGTAATGAGAAACAATATGACCCTGTTGTAACTATTGTGTCACTCTAGGAAGAAAAGTGTCTAGTTCATAATTACGCTCATCATGTTAGATTGAATGACTGAAATAGCCATACAAAGAGTTTATGAACCTTGTACTCCAGACAAGGCATCAACAAATACATTTTCTTTACCACTTTTATATTGAATTTCACAATTAAAGCTCATCAATTTAGAGAGATAAAATTACTAAAAGGAAGTTGAAATCTTATATAGCAGTCGTTTAAGAATTTTATTTTATGCTCTAATTATGAATTGTTAGCCCATCAAGTATTGCTCCCATTTTTGTACTACAAATACCACAGACTAGGAGTTGCTTTTTCATAAACTAAAAGTTGTTGTAGCTTTAGCCCTAAAATTCTACTAATAAAGCTAGTGGATGATTATTTTGTGACAATATATTACAAGAAAATTAGTAATTACCAACGGAAGAGAAACTGTAGCAATTACCGAAGGAAAATGATTTTTTGTAAGTAACATTGTCGGGAAAAATTACATTTTACGACGGTAAAAGTATCCGTCGGTAAAAATGGAGGAAAATTATCTAGGTAAATTTTTCGACAAAATATAGCGACGATAGAAAATTCCTGTTGGTAAAGGAGGCGGGAATGCTGGGCGGAATAAAAAAAGTTATGGGTTTACCAACGGAAATGTTTCCGTCGGTAAATTTTAGAGTAAACGTTATCCTTTATTTTGGCTTCAACCTTTTTAATATAACGAAAACGACATCGTTTTCCTACGCATTTAACCTACCTGAAGACCCCCTCCCTCTCCCTTGCATTTTCGTTTTCATTTTTTTGTCGTCGATTCCTCCCATTTCTCTGTTGTCGATTCGTCTTCTGCTAGTCGACGTGTGTGTTCGTTTGTCTTCTCCGACCACTGTCATTGTGTCCTTCAGCGGAGGTAAATCATTCAGCGTTTGTTCTCTGTTAGTTTTTGTATAACCCGTGTTGGCATATATGTTCGAACCTAGGAGTTTTTGAGGTGTTTTTGCAATTGTTTAGGATTGTCTATGGTGTATTTGTGTTTGCAATGTTTTGGAAAATGTTGAGGAAGCAAAAAGACATGATTTGCTTAAGTTAATTGGGATGAATCTGTTATGCCTTTGAAGTGTTCGACGAAAGTTCTAAGTGGGTTCTTTAGTGATTTTCTCCTTGTTTTAAATGTCTATGACTATTAAGGTTATTGCTTCTTCTCATAAATCAGATTTCATAACTTGCTTTATCGGGATTGTAGTTGAGAAATCAATTATGTGAGTTCAAACAATAATGAAAATGACGAACTAATCGATGGGATGGGTGTAATACGTGCATAAGTTGTTCTATACAATATTCTTATATAGTTGCAGCAATGGGATATAATTCGAAGTATGCTTTGATGCTAATGTTGTTTATGTTATTAATTTTTGTTCAATTGTATCGGGGCATATAGGAGTTCTTTTACTATTTAGAATCATTGTCGTTTTGTTATGTAATTTGCAATAACTGGATGATGAGTTCAAGTTATCTTTATATGCGCTGGCTTATTAACTCAACATGTTTTCTTTTTTCTTCTTTTAGATCATATTTACTAAATAAATTGAACCAAAAAAAAGAAAAAGAATTCTAAAGGTTTGGTCTTGTTCAATATAAGATAAATCATTTAAAAAAATCCAAACTTGCTTATTGATTGATTTTAGAGTTTAATTTTTTTGGTTGGTTGAGTTGAGCACTTGAAATTAGGTTCAATCTATATAGCACTTGAAATTACTATATAGATATGGCATTTCATATTAACTACATTATTCATATGTATTATAAATTATTTGTTAGTATAAAAGGTTTAGTTTATATAAGTCATAATAGCTATAAAAATCACCATAATGATAATTCCAAAAAAAAATTATGTTTAATAGTTCTTATTAACATATCAATTTCATACGGTTAGATGTATCATGTACTTAATAATTGGTCTTGATATAGTTTTTCTGCCTCCCAAGAATCACTTCATATATATAACTCTCATATGGCAAGGAGGTTTTAGTAGTAATTATACCATAGGAAAATTTGATATTTGGTTCTCTGAAGAAAGGACACCAAAAGAGTAATTATCGTTTATTCTTCTTTTCAAGACTCTAAGAACTACCTACCAATCATGATAGCCATTATCCTACTATATGCAGGATGGTACCATCCTGGTCCTCTTTGGTTTCCTACTATGCCTCCTATGTATTGATGAATAATGATGCTGCTATGAAGCACTTATATGGCACTGATTCATGAGAAGTTAAAGAGTATGTGAATAATAAGCTAAGCTATTTATTGATGACATGTGTGTGACTATTTCAAACACAACCAACTCATTGAAATTGTAACCGTATACTTATCTTGCAAGATTTGACCTAGATAAGAATAAGAAATTGAAAATTTAGAAAACAAGAGGATTTGATGAATTCCATTGTTCACCAAAAGGAGATTGTTGATAGTTTTGATGGGATTGAGGTTAATTGTGGGCTTCTTAATGAAAATGATGATCAAAGTGGTGGAAAACAAAGATGTTATACTAATGATGAGGATCGATACTTTGAGTTTTGAGTTATTTTCTTTGTTCAACAGGGGGTAAATATTATAAAAATAGAGAAAATTCTGTCGAAATTTTTATAAATTGTAGTTCACTTATAACATTTTATTTTAATGCAAGAAAAGACTATAAACACAAAGCCTACACTTCGTCAACTTTTTTTACACACTCACACTAAGAAACATGAAGGTGTGACCTTCATCAACACCTGATGTAGAGAACTAAATGTATGTGAAACTTATGCTTTAATATTAATGTTTAATAATTATCACTTACTACATAAACATTGCCTTATGATATGACCAAATATAAGAAAACATTCAACGACAGTCTTAGCAATCTGAAGATAATGATGAGACCCATACCTATCTTCATGCAGTGGGTGGTAGGGACCGTCGTAGAAGGATATTCGGCTTAGGTCCATTTTCGAACACATGTTATTCGCAATCCTCCACATCTAGTATAGCAACATATAGTAGGCGGTCTGTGCCCATTAAAGTCTATGAGCTTCAGAGCACAGTACAGACATTAGCAACTCAGTTGCAACGGTCGATGGAGTATATAGCTCAGCTCCGTAGTAAGGTAAATGAGTTGAAGGGGAGGTGTAACACCTCATCGTAACAATCAGAGCATTTGCGGTCACTAAATGAATCGCATACTTGTAGTCATTTTATATGAAATACAAATACTTATTATGTACGAAATAATTTTTTATTATCAATTAAGATAATTTTATTTTATGTCGTCAATTAACTTTCTATTTTAACAAATTAAAGGTTGAAACAAATCAAAATATTATCAACCAATAACTCATAACTGTGTAAATTATGCATCAACTATAAGATCATCAAATAAAATTTAATGTAGGGAAATTTTAAAAATAGCTTTTAGTAAATTTATCGACGAAAAACACAAAGTTTATCGGTCAAATCTATTCAATTTACCGACGAATAACTAATAACCTTCTATAATGACAACAGTAAGTTTATTGGACATATATTATCCGACGGTAACTTTATCGACCGAAGACAACACAGAATAACCATCGATATATTCGCTGACGATTGCATAAAATTTTTGTCGGTAAATTTGCGATAGACATTGTATGATTCGTCGCAAATTATCACCTATGGCTGTTTCTCTGACGCCTTGGTCCGTCGGTAAATTCTATCGCTACCTTAGCTTTCCGACAAATTGTGTAGATATTTTGTTGGTAATTTTCGTCGCTAAGCTTAATTTTTCTTATAGTAAATGGTAATTTTAAAGGGATTTGAACCTCAAATTTTACATAGTATCTGCTGTTACAGAATGGGACATGTAGATGAGATAAGTTCATTAATATGATGCACAAAAGTTGTGAAGCATATATATGATTTTTTTTTGCAATATATTTTACATCATAAATGTGTTATGACAATTAAAACTTCTTTTATGTTTCTTTATTGATAGGAGAAAGAGTATAAAATTGAGGCCTAAATCCAAAAGGATCACTAAGGCCCCTATACGGGCCCAAGACTACTTGGCTATAGAAAATGTGGTGATCGCGGCTCGTCGTTCAATCTAGGAATGATCTTTGGAAACCGGTCAAAAACAATAAATTCCAAGATTGCAGTATAAGCTGAACCTCGGGTTGTCTCACTTTTTGGAACCGACGAAAAATGGTTTAAAGCTAGCCTAAAGTCGAAAACATGCAATTAAAGCTGATAAAA
>JANITX010000010.1:18285166-18299386 GCA_027564395.1 Erythroxylum ulei | reverse complement strand
AATGACTACCGCTTCATGTGCATGTGTTCCTTATGGGAACTACGTGAACATGAGCGGGCAATACCCATTTTGCTAATAAAGTTCGCACCTGTTCGACGGAAACGGGATGTTACATGTTTCATGTGCACAAATTCACTGTTGACCAATATCAGTATGCATGACATTTTCCAATTAGTCCTAGTCACTCTCGACCTTTGCCAAATTACGATTTTACCCTTCCCGTAGGGGGTGGGATGTTACACGACCTCTACAGTCGACCATACTCGCACCTCTCATCTCTCTCACTCTCGACCTTCATCCATCAATCCTATCCATTTTTCATCGTCGCATTCATCATCTGCTGCTACTGCAATAGATGCTATCGGTGTGCTTACAGTTGTGAGGGTTCCCAAAGTGATGCTTGGCTAAAGCACCATTTCCTCTTGAAGATGTAGCGATGGCTTGAGTTCGACGGGCTTTAAAGGGGAGTAGTTTTTACGTTGTTGTGTTTAACTACATTGTTATGAACTCCTGAGTTACGATTTATGCATTGTAGTTAGATTTTCTTGACTATAGTTTAATCAAGTGTTGAACAATGTATTGTGCTATGGATTTGTTTATGTAAAACTTGGAGCTTTAATATATGAAGTCTCATATATGTCTTTTTGGTGATTGTGTTAACTCTCTTTTATCTACCAAGTTGTGTTTGATATTGAGATTATGCTTCATCCAAATTGACCACTTGCATTAGCTTATATATTAACACACATTAAGATGCATTTGACAAGGTTTTAAGAAATGGAGTTCATTAATTAAAACCTTAGACTTAAAGAGTTCTTTAAGGTTCATTATTCAAAAACTTAGTGATTTTTGCTCCCGAAAAGATTTGTTTTGAACTATGATAGCCAAAGCTCGTTTTTAAGAGGATTTTATCATATTTGATCATCATTTGAGTTTTTGATTTTCTCTCCCAAATATCCAAAAATACCATTTATATACTTTTCTTTCAATTAGTTTAATTTAGTTAAGCTTTATCAAAGATCCAAAATCCCTTTTTATACTAATTTACTTTGCATTCTTGACAATTAGGCTAGCCTAGATCGTTTGCGCTAGGTTCCGATTAAGTGAGACGACCTAAGGCTGCACTCTATATTGGAATCCTTGGAATTAAATTTTTGATTCGGTTTCCAAGGGAATAACCCAAAGGCAAACCACGAATCATATACTTAATGCATTGGAGTTAATTAACACCATTAGAGAATTGAGGTATTAAAATGTACATTTGGACTAGGAAAATTATCAAGTGGCAAGACAAGTTGATACATGAAAATTGGAATGACTAAGCCTATAAGTTAGTGACATTTGGCATAGCTGATGCATTGACATTTGGCAACATTGGTTGAGTGACAAGTGGCCTAATTGAATTGTGACATTTGACAGCCACACATGAAGACATGTAGATGGCTTCATTGAAGGACAAGTAGCACACTTCCATGTGTGGCATGTGCCCTTTCAAAATGAGGACACCTTGCATCACAAGGTTTAGGCAAGTGCAGATTCATTCTAGCTCATTTTGGTGTTTTTGCTGCCTTCTCTCTATCCTTTGCCTCTCACCACTAAAACCTCTCACTGGCTCTCATCTTCTAGAAATTTTCTTGATTTTGGATCATCTTCATTTGGAATTTTTGTAGGTTACTGTATCAAGAGGTAGGTCTTGCTATTTTCTGTGTTGTTGTTTTGTTGGTGTTGAAATTTGCACCTTAGTCTAGGAGCTGTGTTTGGTTACTTCAAAGACTAGTTGTCTTGCTTCATTGGAGTAGAAATTTGAAGCTAAGAAGGTAAGGGAATTCTAAACTTGACTTCATGTTTTAATGTGAAATGTTCGATGCTTGAATTGAATAGAATAGTGTTAAGATGATGATAAATGAGTGCTGGAAAAATTATCCTTGTATGGTAACTTCTGGTTTATTTTTGGTGTGTGGAAGATAATTGAATTTTAAGTTGCTTAATGAATTATTTTTTAATTGGTTTTGGACATGAATTTTATGTGGAATTGAGGTATGAATAAGGCAGAATTGAAGTGGAATTGATGAATTATGGTGAAGGGATGTTGAAGGTGTATGAAGGAGTTAGGTTTTGGAAGAAGTTTAAAGGTTATGGGTATGTAAACCTTCGATTCACTCATCTCACGATCATGGGAATTATAAGGCATATTTCCACAGTCATGGAAAAGGGTTAGGAAGGTGAAAAACATAGTTTTGTGCAATTGTTGACATATATAATGTTAGGGCACTTAGTAATGGTTTAATTGAACTTAATTGAAATTGAAAATGAATCTAGGTAGTGTTAGATTAATTGAGTAGTAGTTAATCTAGTTATGGACTATTAATTGAGATAACAGCTTAAAGAATGTGTGATTAATTAATAATGTGTCTAATGTTAAAATGTATGGTATGTTCAAGATGAATGTGTTCTTAGGAATACAAATGTGTTCCTCGTGTAATGTTAGTTGGATATGGATGTTTGTGATTTGGAAATTTCTATAATATTATGTAATATGTAATGACTTAATGTTTCATTGATATATTGATACAAATGCTTATGCTTAAAAGGCATATTGAGTTTGATCAAAAGGGAGTGAATATGTTCAATTTGAGAAAAATGAAATAAAGACATATGTTATACACTACATTATTTGCTTTTGATTCTAAAATCTGAAATGGATTGTTCTAAAACTGTTAAGTCCTAGTCGTGGGTAAATAGGCATGCCTAGAATGGTCTGTAGTTGCTCCTATGACACTAAGGTGTCTCCTGATATTGACACTTTAGTGTCTCGTAATATTGACACTTCGGTGTCTCCTGATATTTGACACAACAGTGTCTTCTGATACTGAGATATAAGTCTCTCCTATATTGTGATACCAATCATGATATCTTATGTTCTGGTCCCGTTACCCACTTCCATAAAAAGGACTAACAAGCTAACATGGTTTATATTTTGATTATGTTATAATCAAGTTCTGATCTAAATTAAGATAAATTCTAATTTGATTCAAGATGAATTCCAATCTGATATAAGTTTTGAAATGTTTTGGCACAATTATGTTTTGTTTTGAGACTTGTGCATTCTGTTATGAAGCAATGGCATTCAGCTCTAATATTTATATGTTCTGTATTGATGAATAATAAACTATTTTGACACACTTAATGTTTGGGTTGCTCGTGAATATCAATAACTAAAGACTACTTATGATATTATTACATTCTGAATATATGAATGTTAGAAAACTATTAAAAATAGTAGCCATTATGGATCATGTTTAGTTATTGCTTACTAAGTTTTGTGCTTAGCATGGTGTTTTACTACTGGAACATCTTTGGAGGAGTCTAAAAGAGCTGAGTTTTGGTTGGAGAAGGTGAAAAGGGTGCTAGACAAAATTAGTTGCCCATTAGATCAGACGGTGCACTGTGCTGTTTCTCTTCTTCAGGGAGCAACCTACGAGTGGTGGAAGTTTGTTTTGAGGAATCCTCAGTTACCGGAGCTTTTAACTTGGGATTTATTTTTTTGATAATTTAGAGCCAAGTATGTGATGGAAGCTTATAGAAATGAGAAGTGGAAGCAGTTCCTGAACCTAAAGCAGAGAAACTTGTCTGTTGCTGAGTACAACAGGGAGTTTAATTGACTTAACAAGTATGCACCCGAACCTATACTTACTGAGGAGTTCTGGTGTCATTAGTTTAAGGATGGTTTGAATGACTCGATTAAAAAACAACTGGTAGCATTCACTCTCTTGCAGTAAGTGAGTTACCATCAGCTGGCAAGCTGCTATTAAGATAGAGAAGTAAGAGATGGTGAAGAGAAAAAGTGCTTAGTGAAGGGGCTTTGCTAGATGAGGTCAGTCCTCAGCCAAGTGGAGTCGTAAAGGTGTTTCCTTTGCATCCAAATTTACTTAGAGATCTATAGCTCGGGGAAGGTAACAAAACTTTCCCTCATCGACTGCTTCTGGTAGGGGTTTCTCTGTGGGCCAAGGTTCTGGTGCTCTAGAGTGCCCTTATTACTCTATACATCATTGGGGTACTTGTTGGAGGGCTACAGGTGCATTTTTCTGATATGGTAACACTGAGCATTTGATAGCCAATTGCCCTATGAGACAATGTTAGACATCACAAGCTAGTAGGGACGCCTCTTATGCATCTGCTGGCAACAGAGGGCGAGGTAGAGGTCTTGGAGGATCTAGTCAGCTCAGACCTAATCTGAGTACTCATTCAGAAACTATTGATCGACCTACTATACCTTCTACTCCAGCTTGAGCTTATGTTTTGAAAGTTCACGAGGATCAGTACGCACTTGAAGTCATTGCTGGTACTATTTCTCTTTTTAATTTTGAAATCCATGCTTTGATTGATCCTGGATCCACTCATTCTTATATTTGTATTGGAGAAATGTCTGATAAAGAGATGCCTATAGATCAGTTAGACTATGACATTCATGTGACTAATGCTTTGGGTAGTAGTGTGTTGGTTAATCAGGTGCATAGAAACTGTCCTGGTATGATCCAAAAAAATGAGCATGTTGCGGATCTAATTGAATTGCTTTTTCATGAATTTGATTTTATTTTGGGTACGGATTGATTATCTAAGCATTAGGCGGTGGTTGATTGTAGTGCTAAGATAGTTATGCTTAGGAAACCTGATCAGCCTGAAATGATATTGTATGGCATTCGCGCTAGTTCTCTGGCTTGTGTGGTATTTGCTATACAAGCTTGGAAGTTCATTAAGAAGGGGTGTGAAGCTTATCTAGCTTTTGTGATTGATTCTAAGAAAGAGAGTGTTAAATTGCAAGATATTCCAGTGGTGAGTGAATTTTTAAATGTGTTTCCTGAAGAGCTACCTAGACTCCCTCCTGAAAGGGAATTGGAGTTGTCTATCAAAGTTATGCCTGGCACTACTCCTATACCTAAAGCACCGTATAGGATGGCTCCCACTGAATTGAAGGAGTTGAAAGTGCAGTTGCAAGAGCTTATGGATAACGGGTCATTCGACCCAGTGTCTCACCTTGGGAAGCACCGATTCTATTTGTTAAGAAGAAAGATGGTACTTTTTAGATGTGTATCGATTACATGCAATTAAATAAAGTCACAATGAAGAATATGTGCTCGTTACCAAGGATGGAAGATATGTTTGATCAATTGAAATGTGTAGGAGTATTTTCCAAGATAGATCTATGATCAGGATACTATCATCTTCAAACAAAGGATATGGATGTTTCGAAGAGTACATTCAGGACTAGCTATGGACATTATGAATTCTCGGTAATGTCATTCGGGTTAACTAATGCTCTAGTTGCATTCATAGATCTGATGAATAGAGTGTTTAGGCCTATAATACTGTCTTCGTAATTCATCCTGGTGGAAATAAAATGTATCAACATCTAAAACAATATTACTAGTGGTCAGGTATGAAACGTGATGTTGTGGATTATATATCCAAATATTTGACATGTTAACAAGTTAAAGCTGAACATTAGGCTCCATCTGGTTTGTTACATCCTATTTCGATTTCTTAATGGAAATGGGATAACATTACCATGGATTTTGTCACTGGACTCCCTCTCACTCAGAGGAATTATGACACAGTATGGGTGATTATAGATAAGTTCACTAAGTCTGCTCACTTTTTGCCTATACATCCTAATTATTCCTTGGATAGGCTTGCAGATATATATGTGAATGAGATAGTAAGGTTGCATAGGGTACCAGTATCTATTATTTCTTATCGTGATCCTCGATTTACTTCAAGATTTTGGAAAGGACTGCAAAAGGCTTTGGGCACTCAAGTCAAGTTCAGTACCACTTTCCATCCCTAGACAAATGGACAATTTGAACGGGTTATCCAGATATTAGCAGATATTCTTTAGGGTTCTGTGTTAGAATTTTTGGGAAGTTGGGATAATTATCTTGCTCTAATGGAGTTCGTTTACAACAACAGTTATCAGACTAGTATTAGCATGGCACCATATGAACCTTTATATGGTAGGAAGTGTAAAACATCAATTTTTTGGACTAAATTAAGTGAAAACAAGAAGATCGGGCCTGATATTGTGAAGATACTAATGAGAAAGTTCAAGTTATTCAACAACAATTGAAGGCTGTCAATGATAGGCAGAAATCCTATACTGACCTAAAAATAAGAGATATTGAGTATCAGGTAGGAGATAAGGTATTCTTGAAAGTATCACCATGGAAACACATACTTTGGTTTGGGAAGAAAGGTAAGCTTAGTCCACAATATATCGGTCCTTATGAGATTCTTAAGAGAGTTAGGCTAGTAGCTTATCAATTAGCTCTTCCTGGAGAGTTGTCTAAGTTGCACGATGTGTTTCATGTTTCCATGTTGATAAAATATCGATGTGATGATACAAATAAGATTCCTATGCAAGAAGTTCAACTATAACTAGATTTGTCTTATGAGGAAGGTCCTGTGTCTATTTTAGCCAAAGAAATCTGACAACTCAGGAAAAAATGGACTCGAGGAAGCAATATGGGAACTAGAAGAGACTATGAGAGGTCAATGTCCTCTACTATTCTCATCAGGTATGAATTTCGAGGATGGAATTCTTTTAAAGGGGAGAGAATTGTGAGGCCTCAAATTGTACCCTAGTTTGAATGTTACATGCTTATGAAAGTACATGTATAATATGTGTTAAAAATTGTGATATGATTGAGAATTGCATATGACTTGAATTTTTGTTTGATGGATCATACTTAGTGAATTGTAATTAATTAACACCATTAGAGAATTGAGTTATTAAAATGTACATTTGGACTAGGAAAATTATCAAGTGGTAAGACAAGTTGATACATGAAAATTGGAATGACTAAGCCTATAAGTTAGTGACATTTGGCATAGCTGATGCATTGACATTTGGCAACATTGGTTGAGTGACAAGTGGCCTAATTGAATTGTGACATTTGGCAGCCACACTTGAAGACATGTAGATGGCTTCATTGAAGGACAAGTGGCACACTTTAAAGTGTGACATGTTCCCTTTCGAAATGAGGACACCTTGCATCACAAGGTTTAGGTAAGTGCAGATTCATTCCAGCTCATTTTGGTGTCTCTGCTGCCTTCTCTCTATCCTTCTCACCACCGAAACCTCTCACTCCCTCTCAACTTCTGGAATTTTGCTTGATTTTGGACCATCTTCACTTAGAATCTTTAAAAGTTACTGTATCGAGAAGTAGGTCTTGCTATTGTCTATGTTATCGTTTTATTGGTGCTGAAATTTGCATCTTGGTCTAGGAACTATGCTTGGTTGCTTGGAAGACTAGTTGGCTTGCTTCATTGGGGTAGGAATTTGAAGTTAAGAAGGTAAGGGAATGCTAAACTTGATTTCATTTTATAATATGAAATGTTCGATGCTTGAATTGGATAGAATATGTGTTAAAATGGTGATAAAAGAATGTTGGAAAAATGATCTTTGTATGATAACTTCTGGTTTGGTTTTGATGTGTGGAAGATATTGATTTGTAAGTTGCTTAATGAATGATTTTTGAATGGTTTCGGACATGAATTTTATGTGGAATTGAGGCATGAATAACGTGGAATTGAAGTGGAATTGATGAACTATGGTGAAGGGTATTGAAGGTATATGAAGGAGTTAAGTTTTGGAAGCAATATAAAGGTTGTGGGATGAGTGAACCGAATGTATGATAACTTCTGGTTTGGTTCTGATGTGTGGAAGATATTGATTTGTAAGTTGCTTAATGAATGATTTTTGAATTGGTTTCGGGCATGAATTTTACGTGGAATTGAGGCATGAATAAGGTGGAATTGAAGTGGAATTGATGAACTATGGTGAAGGCGTATTGAAGGTGTATGAAGGAGTAAAGTTTTGGAAGCAATTTGAAGGTTGTGGGTGAGTGAACCTTTGGTTCACTCATCCACAATCGTGGGAATTAAGTCATATTCCCACGATCGTGGAAAAGGGTTAGGAAGGTAAAAAAACATGGTCTTGTGCAATTGTTGACATATATAAGATTAGGGCACTTAGTGATGGTTTAATTGAATTTAATTAAGGTTTAAAATGAACCTAGATGATGTTAGATTAATTTAGTAGAAGTTAATCTAGTTATGGACACTTAAAGAATGTGTGATTAATTAATAATGTGTCTAATGTTAAAATGTATGGTATGTTCAAGATGAATGTGTTTTTAAGAATACAAATGTGTTCTCAGGGTTTTATGTGATGTGAGTTGGATATGGATGTTTATGATTTGGGAATTTCTATGATGTTATGTAATATGTAATGACTTAATGTTTCATTGATATATTGATGCAAATGCTTATGTTTAAAAGGCATATTGAGTTTGATCAAAAAGGAGTGAATATGTTCAATTTGAGAAAAATGAAATAAAGACATATGTTATACACTACATTATTGGATTGCGATTCTGAAATCTGAAATGGATTGTTTTAAAACTATTCAGTCCTAGTTGTGGGTAAATAGACATGCCTAGAATGGTCTGCAGTTGCTCCTGTGACACTAAGGTGTCTCCTGATATTGACACGTCGGTGTCTCCTAATATCGACACTTCAGTGTCTCCTGATATTTGACACAAGAGTGTCTTCTGATACTAAGACATAAGTCTCTCCTGTACTGTGATACCAATCACGGTATCTTCTGTTCTGTTCCCATTACCCACTTCTATAAAAAGGATTAGTAGGCTAACCTAGTTTATAGTTTGATACATGTTCAATTCTGTTATAAACAAGTTACGATCTAAAATAAGATAAATTATGATCTGATACAAGTTCTGATATGTTTTGACACAATTATGTTTTGTTTTGAGACTTGTGCATTCTACTATGAAGCAATGTCATTCTGTTCTAATATTTTTATGTTTTGTTCTGTATTGATGAATCATAAACTGTTCTGAGACACTTAATGTTTTGGTTGCTCGTGAATATGAATAATTAACGACTGCTTATGATATAATTAGATTCTGAACATGTGAATGTTAGACAACTATTAGAAACAATTGCTATCATGTATCCTGTTTAGTTATTGCTCACTAAGTTTTGTGCTTAGCAAGGTGTTTCTCCTCAGTGTTGGTTTTGATATGAAGGTTTAAAGACTGGGACAAAGACAACCGCAGTGGCTAAGAATGTATTTTATTCTGGAAATGTTCAATTTATTTTTGAGTTGTTTTTAATGTAATGAGACATATTGGAATTTGTATTCTGTGTGTGTATGGTTTGTAATAACTATAGCATAAGTCAAAATTGGATTTATGGTATGTATTTTAGCAAGTTCAATATGTATGTTGTATATTATGTTTTGTTTATAAAATAACTCCTAATGAATTGTAATGTTTGCTTGCTTAAGTTTTTGGGGGACTATTAACCTGGTTTGTAGTTTGAGAAATGTTCAATTCTATTATAAAAAATTTCTGATCTGAAATAAGATAAATTATGATCTGATACAAGATAAATTCCGATCTGATACAAGTTCTAATATGTTTTGACACAATTATGTTCTGTTTTGAGACTTGTGCATTTTGTGATGAAGCAATGACATTTTGTTATGATATTTATATGTTTTGTTCTATCTTGATGAATCATAAATTGTTATGAGACACTTAATGTTTAGGTTGCTCATTAATATGAATAACTTAAGACTGCTTATGATATGATTAGATTCGAAACATATGAATGTTAGACAACTACTAGAAACAGTCGCTATTTTGTATCCTATTTAGTTATTACTCACTAAGTTTTATGCTTAGCGCGATGTTTTTCCTCAGTGTAGGTCTTGATATGAAGGTTTAAAGATTGGGACAAAGATAGCCGTAATGGCCAAGAAGATTGTGTTTTATTATGGAAATGTTCAATTTATTTTTGAGTAGTTTTTAATGTAATGAGACATATTGAAATTTGTATTATGGAAATGTTCAATGTATATTATGTTTTGTTTATAAAATAACTCCTAATGGATTGTAATGTTTGCTTGCTTGAGTTTTTGGGAATGCATGTAAGGGACCGTTTGGTATGTTTTGGATTATTTTGGTTCTGTTTTGTGTAGCATCTACATATCCTCCCAGGGGTTAAGTAGGTGTTACATGTTGTGCATCCTACAAACTATCATAGAAGTAATTATGATGATTATCCATCTATAACAAAAGTTAGGTGATCAGTTCAAACATTGTTACAGGATTGATAATATGAGTTATAAAAGAAATAACCTCTATCTGTATCGATTTTTTTTCTCACAAACACGAAACAAAAAAAATGAAAAGATCATGAAATAACTAAAAAAAATCAATTATGAACACAATTAAATCACAAACAAAAACTAAAACACTACAGTCCCTGGTAACGACGTCAAAATTGACAATGCATCGTAACGCTAGTCAAAATAAAATAACTAGACTACTACTATAACAGTGGCAAGTCTAGGTCGATCCTATAGATAGTGTGTGTAAAGTTGTTGAAATGAAATTAACTAGTGTTTAGGTTTAACGGGGGTTTTGGTTTTGGAAAGAAGATAATAAAATGAAACTAGGCAAATAGAAACAAATTAAACATGCAAAAATGTGATAAAAGTGGGAAATTCGATAGAGACTCGATTCTTTGGTTCAATCTCAGTCTACACTCTAATTAAGCATATTTCATGGATTTGTTGTTCTCAAACCTCTCCTAGCAACTATTGATCGTGGGTTAATGATTAACTCAAGTTTCCCCTTTGGTTTTGTTTAATCAAGATACGATCTTTAATTAAACCTAGCCACCTCATAACCTAGGATACGATCACTAGATTTAATTAGGTAGCAGCATTGCGAATTAGGAAAACCAATTAATCAAGGTTGCAACCACATACGATGTGCCATTTAACCTAGTTCATGTTATCCCTAATGATTACGAATCATTAGTCGCTACACATGAATTGGAAATACAATGATTACGTATTACATTCAATTCTAGCAATGGGTTTTCATGAAAAACGATTCAATAGATCATTAAAATCATCATTATTTAAATACCCAATCAATCCATACAAAATAACATATTCAATTTCTAATGAGAGAAAGAAATAACAAAAATATGAAAGAAATGCTTAACCTGGGTCATCGGTGTCAATGTCACCTCTAAACCGGCATCAGGAACTTAGCCTTACATGGGTCTTAAAAAAAGCTTCAGTTCCCATAAAAATTTCCCCAATTGAAACCCCCTTCTATCTCACTACCACCGCTGCTCTTCTATTCTGTCTCTATTTCTCTCTTCTCTTGTGTTGATATGACCATTTAATTTTTGGTCCATCCTCCTGTTCACGTCTTCCTTGTTTCTGTTGCAACCCTCCCAGCCACCTCTGTTTGTGATGTGACAATTAAAACTTACTGTACCACGTTACTGTTCATCTTTGTTTTAAAACCTTGCTCTCTTTCTCTATTGAATGGTGCGTTTAACGCAGTGTATGCATGTAACACTAGCGTTTGGCATTTAACGTTAGCATACTCATGTAACGCTAGCGTTGTCATTTAATCCTAGTGTTTAACGTATGGCATTACTAGCATTAATCGCTAGGTTCCTTCTCCTTTGGGTTGTGCTACAGTCAATTTGTTTTTTTTAATCCACCTACATGCATGTTGTTTTGTCCTTCAACACTCAACTGCTACATATGTTTTGCTCTCTTGTTATTCTTGATTTTTCCAACAAGCACCTTTAATTCTTCTTCTTTGTATTTTGATTTTTCTTGTCTTTTAATTTTCTTCTTTTTGCTCCTTGAAGACGAGTAAAAATTAATCTTCAGAAAACATCCCAAATGTAGTGCTTTCGACTCACTTTAATTTCTTTGCTTCCAAATTGTACCTAAAATCATATATAAATTAAAGTGAATATCTTAAGCATTTTCATATCATTAATCACTAAGTGTAAATGATTAAATGTATCAACAATTAAACACATATCACTTACCATAAACAAGCCTAAATGGAGTCGTGCTGATTAGAGTTTTAAGGGCAGTTCAATAAGCCTATAACGCATCATCCAGCTTCAATGCCCAATCTTTCCTTGAAGTATTTATTGTCTTCTCCAATATTTGTTTAAGCTTATGGTTTATGACTTCCACTTGTCTACTTATTTGAGAGTAGTACGGAGTGGCTAGACGATGGTGAACTCCATATCCTTTTAAAAGAGCATCGAAAGATTTACTATAGAAATGTGCTCATCTGTCACTTATTACAGCTCGTGGCACTCCAAATCCATTATAAATAGTCTTTTAATAAATTTTTATAATACTTTCCATCATCTATTGGAGTTGTCATAGCTTCAACATGACATATAATCCACTCTGACTAATATATACGTGTTCCCATAGAGGATGGGAATCTCCCATAAAGTCTAGTCCCAACACATCAAACACTTTGGCTTTTAAAATATCAGACAAAGGCATTTCATCTTGCTTCGAGATGTTCCCCACTCTTCATCATTGATCGCATTATGCCACAAACTCTCGACCATCTTTGAAAAATTTGGCCAATAAAATCCACATTTTAATACTCACATTCGTTCCATAACACCCAACATAGCTAGTTTCATAACACTGCGTCAGTATATCTTATTTCTCTTCCTTTGGAACACATTTCCTAATTAAACCATCAGTACATGTTTGATAAACGATTAGGTCATCCTATAGATAATGGGTACACTTGTACAAGAATCTCTTTTTCTGTTGATACGAAAAATATAACAGCAAGAGACTACATGTAAAAAAGTTTGCTATATCAATATATCATGGAAACATAGTGCGATCGAGCAACATCAAGGTTTCATTAGGGAATCGCTCATTAATGTCTTCACTAAGCTCTAACTTCCCTCCTTCGAAACATGATAAGTGGTTAGCTATCAAATTCTCCGATCCCTTCTTATCTATTATCTCAATGTTAGGCTCTTATAAAAGTAACACCCATCAGATAAGTCTCGATTTCACATCTTTCTTGGCAAAGAGATACTTAAGTACAATGTGATCCATAAAAATCATCACCTTAAATCCCAAAAGACATACCCAAAACTTGTCATATGTGAATACCACCATTAGCAACTCTTTCTCAATAGTGGTATAATTTAGTTGGGGCCTAGTTTATGTCTTATGTAATAAACTGCATGCAACTATTTATTCTTTCGTTACCTAAACACATAACCCATAGCTTGGTTGTTAGCATCGCATATGACTTCAAATGGTAATGATCAATCTGGTGATGTTAAGATTTGTGCTAAAATAAGTGCCTTTTTTAGCTGATTAAACACAAAAACACAACTATCATCAAAATTAAAAGGCATGTCTGTGACTCATAGGTTTGCTAGAAGTCCCTAATAAAGTGGTGATAGAATCTTGTATGACCTAAAAATGCTCACGCACCTTTTACATTAATGGGTGGTGGAAGCTTCTCTATGAACTAAGTCTTGGCACTATCTACTTCAATTCCTTAGCATGATATTTTATGTCCTAGTATAACACCTTTGTGCACGTGAGACTTTTCCCAGTTTATATCCAAGTGTGATTCTTCACATCATTGAAGTACTCTACCTAAATTTGTAAAGCACTGCTCAAAGAAGTCTCTAAAGATTGAAAAATGTCCATATATATTTTCATTATTGCCTCTATCATATATACAAAGATAGATATCATACACTCTTGAAATGTAGTTAGAGCATTGCATAACTGAAAGACATCCGTCTTTAGGAAAATGTTCCATATGGACAAATAAAGGTGGTCTGTTCCTAGTCCCCCAGATAGATTAAAAATATTATTATAACCTAAATATCTATGAAAGAAACAGTTAAATGAATGGCCAGCCACCTTTTTCATCATTTGATCTACGAATAGAAGAGGAAAGTGATCATTTTTAGTCACATTTTTAAGTTTGTGAAAGTTGATGCATACTCTACTGGACCCCGTTCCCGGAGCCCAGTCGTACAGTGTTGGACCCCGTTCCCGGAGCCCAACTATCCACACGAATGTCGAAAACGAAGACCGTTGGGCCCGAGTCTCGACCCCCAAGGTTGAACCCGGGGTAACCCGTCGGAACTAACTAAAGGAAAAATATCTGCGGAAGCACATTTATAACTATTGTCCAAAAATACGTTCACAAAAGGATTTCAGCTTATACATAACAAAGTTAAATACAATTACAAATGAGAGTGCTCAATGATGATATGCTGGATGAACTATCCAAAATGGCT
>JANITX010000010.1:18273082-18285066 GCA_027564395.1 Erythroxylum ulei | reverse complement strand
TTACCCCTCTCTTTCATTTATCCAATTTAATCAAACTTGAATTAATACTAACCTTAGCATAATTCAAATCCAAATACCGATCTAATAAGATTTCAAAGAAAATTCAAAACATGCCTAAAAAATAAATAACAGGGTTGGGATCCAACATACTCTTCATCTTATGACTATTCGCCTATAAACACATATACTTTTGAGTGTTTAAAGTATCTAATAAAGATCTTTTCTTTCATCTTGGGCCTAGTTTTCGATATCTATAAGAGAGATTATGCATATAGCCAACATATTCCTATAGTCTTATATGTTCCATATGGAGTGTTTTGTAACTGATTTTGTGGGCATTTTAGAAGTACATAAATGGCTATAAGCATTGCATAACCTTAATATATCATAGGTAGATTTTCTTATGCCATCATGGACCTAACCATCTCTTTCCATAATGCTATTTTGTTATAGGTTTTATGGAAAAGTTAACTGTCTTTAGATTCCTTTTCTATTAGACAAAATCTTGAACTTATCAAACAAGTATTCTTGTTCTCAATCAATTCTTAATTCTTTTATTTTCTTTTCTAATCGATTATTTACTAAATTCACATATTTTACGAAACAACTTAATACTTCTTATTTGTGAAAAATGAAATAAATATGATCATAACGAGTATAGTCATCTATAAAAGTCATGAAATACATAACCCTACATTATGCCCTTACATTTATTAGACCATAAATGTCTAAATGAATTACCTACGAATAGGAAGTTCATGCTCCCTTTCTAATTGGCTTTCGTGCTACTTTACCTGCTAGACAATGGTCACAAATAGGTAAATCTACTTAATGTAAATTACCTAAAGGGCCTTCTTTAGCCGGATCGAATTATTCAATTTTGACCAACGTGACGTAGTCCTACATGCCACAAAATAGCATCGTTATTAGAATTACTAGATGATGTATACAAATAATAACTTATATTATTATTTGAATAAACAACATCCAGAACAACAGAAACCCTCTAACATAAAATCATGACCATAATAAATATTTCCAAGATATAAATCCATACCACCCTATGGAACTAAGACTTATTAAAACCAACACAGAGATTAGATTATGTTGAATCTTTGGAGCATACAATACTTTATGTAGGTTCAAAGATCGACGACCATTCATGTCTAATTTGTAGGTTCTTAACCCTTTTACAGCAACCCTTGAGTTGTCTCTTACATAAATCCATTATGTTCCATACGTGTTTTCCAAAATTCTATGAAGAAGTTTCTATCCTTCACTACATGGTTAGTTGATCCCAAATCTACAATCCACAAAGGATGTGGTATAGTTAGTTAAATAGAATAGGAGACATTCACAGAATAAATATCGATACAACACGATTGTACTTTTTTGGGCTTATTACAGTCATGAGCAAAGTGACCCTTATTGTCACAATTGAAGCACTTGAATCTTTTAATGTTCTGCTTCTTAAAAGGATGTTTTCCTTTTCCATATTAGTTCCATTTCTCCTTCTTTAAGTCTTGAGTATAGTGGGTAAGCTTTTTAACCTTTTTTCCATTTTGACCCACAATGATGCTTATGCTTCTAGTTCACAACTCCATATGAGCTAGAACTAACTGCATACCTTGTGAGGGCACCTTTGAGGCTTCAAGACATTCTTCCTCTAGTATAAGATGCCTTGTAGAATCTTCCGTCATCTTGATACTTGATACTATCATTGTGAGTTAGATGTATCTTCATATGCTCTTAACTCTTAGATAATAACCGGATCGTAGCTTGTATTTGATGCTCATTTAATAATTCATGACCAACATCACACAAATCACTTATCATGTTTAACACGACTTAAATACTTTTGTATGTGTTTCCAAGCATTTCTTATAGGTGCCAAACTTAATAGTGAGTGACCTTATTTTGATCACTAAGGTGCCTCCAAAACGTGCAGCTAAAATGGACTACATATCCTTAGTAATGTCATATCTACAAAACTTGCGCATAATATCATTATCCATGCTACTCAGTAATGTAATACGAGCCCGTGAGTTCTTTGTCTTTGACATTTCTTAAACATCATAGTCCTTTTTGTGATGGGTTATATTACCTTCCTCAGAAACATCTGTGATTATGTTTAATGATTCGAGAGTCTCTTGCTCTTCCAGTACATATTGAATTTTCATGTTCCAAATTTCATACTTGTCGCTATTTAATTTCTTACCTTTGTTGAGTTTAGCAATAATATTCTTGGACACATTAGCCACAATGGAAACACATAGTTTCTACAAAAAGAAATAGTATACTTGCACATTATTTTCATGTCATACATACAGATTTTATGAATAATTAGTTTCCAATTGTGTACGAAATTGAAAGAGAACATATGTTCTCAATCATCATTCGTGTGACAATTGAATACCAATTATCATACTTAAAAAGAATTGTCAATAACATTCAGATAATACGTGTATTAATAATTTAAACAATATCAAAGTTAACATACATAAATAAACATAATTAACATAAAATTACATTTCTAATTATTATGAAACTAATAAAATTAAATTATGAATTGGAAACTTATTTCTAATTCATATACTGGTAATTTCGATCTAACTAGAAACTTATTTCTAATTTTTATTCAAGTTATGAGCTTAATAATTTAAAATTAATTAGAAACTTATTTCCAATTAGAATTGAACTAATTAAAATTGAAATTGAAAGACTTGATTCCAGGAACAGAGGGATGTGCCAGAATGTCAATTAAACTTAATGCGAGAGATGCTCTCTCCAAATATTCATCAAAGCTAACACTTCACATATATTTCTCAATTTTCCCATGTCAAGTGTACAATTGCATAGAGATATCCTTACTTACAGATAAATAATTATCATTTATGGATCAATTATTAATATATGTATACATGTAATTTCCACGCAAAACTCTACAACCAACCTCTATCTTCAACCGCAGACTTGGTTCTTCTGACAAAATCATCAACTGACATTGTTCCCAGCTCTCCACTAAACCTAGACCTAATGGTGACAGTTTGTGTCTCCACCTCCTTGGGTCCTACAACCGCCATGAGTGGAATTTTCTGCTTCTCTGCAATTCTAATGAGTTTTGGCAGGCGCTCCCCATGGCACATTTCAGCCCTAAGGCCATTCCTTTTCAGTTTGCTGGTCACCTCATTGCAGAATTTAAGCTACATGAGTTCATGCAGTTTGTTCTTTAGTATGGAATCAGCAACAAACAAATGTCAACTTCATTAAGAAACTTCTATCAGGTTAAAACACTACAATATTTCCACGAGATGAACATGAACCTCAAAACCCCCAAAAGGTCATCAATACCTGCGTATCTGTAACAGGTAAAACGCGAACTTGAATTGGAGAAAGCCACAAGGGAAAGTCCCCAGCATAATGTTCAATTAGAACACCAAAAAACCGTTCCAGGGACCCGAGCACTGCCCTATGGATCATAATGGGCCGCTTTCTCTCTGTGTTTGAATCAACATAGGTGATGTCAAATCGCTGAGGTAAATTAAAATCAACCTGCAGAAACAGAAGCATGATATTAGACAATTAAACTGACCCAACGTCAACTTCCAGGAATGCACCGTGGATGATATCCAAACATATTCGACTCAAGGACATGTCAAAGAGAGAATTAGAACAAGGAAAAATGAAGAGGAGGGAAAAGGTAGGAGAGAGAAACACAAGGTGCGCTGTTAAAGAATTCAACTTTAGCAGTCTGACTAAAGATACGGAAAATTAAAAACTTGGGAACACTTATTTACAGTAATCACCTACCTGAATGGTTGAGCATTGCCACTTTCTTGCAAGAGCATCCTCTATTTTAAGGTCAATCTTGGGACCATAAAATGCACCACCACCCTCGTCAATTTGATAACTCCACCCTTTGTCATCCAAAGCATCTCTAAGGGCGGATGTTGCTTTATTCCATATTTCATCATCTCCCACAGCTTTCTCTGGCCTAGTTGAGAGGTTCACTTCATACTTCTTAAAACCAAATTGCAATAATATTTCTTCTGTCAGATCCAAGACACCCCTAATTTCATCCTTAATTTGATCTTCTAGGCAGAATATGTGAGCATCATCCTGAAGCATTCGCAATTGTTTTATTCATTCTAGCTCAATCTAAAACAAATTTGGTATAAGAGAGTTCAAGTAAGATAAAAGAAAACAAAGTGGGACAAACAACACATGCTTGCCTTTTGTGCCCTACATACCACATCAAAGATCCAGCCAACTTGATAAAAAAAAATAAGGGGTTGAGTGTTTGAAAAATACAAATAGAATGCTCAAAATCTTATTGGAGTTAATGTTATAAGAAATTCCAACTGTTGGCATTTGAGCAGAAGTATAAGTGCACAACAAAAGGCAAATTATTAGAACCCTCTGCTTTTCATAAAAATCGTGCATAGACTATATACTCCACCAACAGAATACAGTTGGGTGTCCATGATAAGGCCACTATAAGGTAAATCTAGTCCAATATCATTAAAACATGACCAACATAATGCTGTACCTGTGTAAAACCTCTCACACGGAAAAGACCATGTAAACTTCCAGACAACTCATATCTATATACAGTTCCTAATTCAGCAACCCGAATTGGAAAATCACGATAGGAGTTGAGTTTCCTTTTGTAAACCAAAATATGGTAGGGGCAATTCATAGGCCGAAGTTGATATTGTTCATCCTCTATCTTTATTTGATCATACATGTTGTCTCTATAGAAGTCCAGATGACCACTAATCTTCCAGAGATCAGCCTTTGCCACATGAGGGGTGTATAACAAATCATAACCATGCTCTATATGCATTTTCTTCCACGAATCTTCTATAATATGACGTACAATAGCTCCTTTCGGGTGCCAGAAGACCAAACCTCCACCAGCATCATCCTACAATAACGAAAATTAATTGATTTGCATCTAGCATAGAACTTGAAAATTTGGGACAATAGATTTACAAGAGCACTACCTGTATGGAGAAGAGATCAAGATCTTGGCCTAGGCGTCTATGGTCTCTGCGTTTAGCCTCCTCTTTGAAATGAATATATGCTTTGAGTTGTTCTTCGTTCTCCCATGCAGTTCCATAGATCCTCTGGAGCATTGGTCTTTTTTCATCTCCTCTCCAGTAAGCGCCAGCCACAGTTTCAAGTTCAACAGCTCTCTTATTAACACACCCAGTAGATTCAACATGAGGCCCGGCACAAAGATCCCACCACTCGTCACCTAGAGAGAAAATCAATTTAGATGCAAGGTCAGTAAAAACTTTAAACAAACCATTCAGTAGCCAAAGCATTCTACATTAACAGCAAAGAAAGATAAAATCATTTATGAAAATATACAGCACTCAACACATGCCAAAGTCACCAAAGCAGAGTGGAGAAACAAATAGAAGCTGAAAGTAAAAAACAAAGAGCATATCAGAAACTTCCAGATTATAGCTAAACATAGAAGGTCCTTCCCAATTCAGTAATCCCAATGACATGTAATTGTTTACAATACTTTTTAAGCGCTAAAAAGAAAAAACAGGATAAGAAAGAAGGAAAATAAACAACGCTTACCAATATGATATATAGTAATAGGATCTTCTTTTATGCTCTCCAAAATCTCAAGCTTGTAAGGTTCACTAACAGCCAATATTCTACTCTGAGCTTCATCTCTAGAAACTTCTTCTCTCACAAGTGGCAAATTTTGAACAATGATGCGATCCTACAGACGATGTAAGAAATGAATTCTGTACCCTGAAATCATTAGCCAATGAATGTTTTCTCCAAGCTCATGGCTATTCCATCACTCAAGATTCATAACAAAACACAACGTAGATGAAGGCAAACTCACCATCTCCTTCTTAATCCTTCTGAGGTCTTTATCAGTCAAAGGCTCCATGTCAAAATCGTAATAAAACCCGTTCTCTATCCATGGTCCAATAGTGACTTTAGCATCTGGATAAAGCCTTTGAACAGCCATTGCCATAACATGCGCACACTAGAAACACGGATAAGAATATCTAGGTGATGAAGTTGCAGATAGCATTCAGAAAACTAAACCAACATAAGGAAAACAAAACATGTTCGAGAAAAATCATTAACAAAACAAAAGCAAAGTGCAAAATAGCTGAGTTCCTAACACAAATTGCTTGAATTAGTTACATGAAAAATCCAACATTTAGACGTTGAGATTCCACAGAGCCATATCCCATTTCCTTAGTCCTCGCACAGTTTCAATAATCAAAGCCGTTCATTTTCCAATACACCAAAACAGTATGAAAGAAACTCACAAATAGTTGAGAAAAGGAGGAGCCAGAGCCTGAAAGAGAAAATAAGCTACCGTGTGGCGAATTCGCAGGAGTTTCTCAGATGAATCGTTGGTGGGAAGCACGATTTTCTCAATCTCCTCTTTCAGGGTGTTACCTGGAGTCTCACGTTGGGTCACAGTCCCTGCCTCCGTAGCCACAGCAGAGGATAGAAAAGGTTCATTCTTCTTACCACTAAGCACATCAAAAGTCCTACTTTGGTGACAGGCCTGGAGTCTGCACATTGAAGTGAAGCGTTGGAGAGAACAGAGAAGAGGATTGACGAACGGTAGTGATGTGGGGTTGGACAGAAAGAGAGAAGCAGAGAAGAGAGCCATTTTTTGCGTCGAAAGAAACATGGCACTTCCTGGTTTAGGATTTTGGGTTTAAGATGTTTGCGCTTATGTGTGGCGGAGGTTCTTGCGCTAAGAAGCTAGCTGGCTTGGATGATAGGATCGTCGGTAACCAGGTTTGACTCCAACATCATCTTTCTTGTATTTTTCTTTTTCACTAATTCTTTTTCTAAATATAGAATTAAAAAAGGTTAAAATTGTGATTTAAATCTCAATATTTTATTAAAAAAAAGGTTTAAATAAGTCATATCATATTATATATTTTATCAAAATGACTATTGAAATATTTTGAATTATGTATTGTATTTTATTAAATATTTTTATCAAATACTAAATTAATTCAATATACTCATGGAATTAATAATGTAAATATTTAGTATTAAAATTTAAGTTAATGGAAGATACATATTTTCATTATGTAAAATAATTTAAAAGCTAGAAAAATACTATACAAATCAAAGTGATATAGTACATGCACTGTCTTTTATACCTAATAAATTTACCATATAAAGACTGGTCATGGAGAAAGGTTTCGATATTAAACCCTTGCATATGTGAGTACAAACTTGTCCTCAAAGACTTGAAACAAAAGAGGAAGATGGACCACCCATTCAATAAAATTAGCGTAGCTAATTAAAAAGCATTTAAGAAATGAATTAGTAATTTCAATAATTTATAATTGTCTATCAAAATTTCCATCTTTAAATTGCAGGAAGTTGGTCATGCATCCCGTTTTACTTTGGTTCACATATCTCTAAGTTAATGTATTCATATAGTATTGCGCTTCTAAAGAATCAAATTAATCGTCATTTACATTCTTCATTCCCATATGGATCCTTTTCCATTTAGGAAAGGAACCAGACAATGCATCCGGTTATGAAAATTTCGGATAAATATTACTTATGTATCTATAGATTATCTCATTATGATGGTTGTATAATTGATCCTTAGACTTGAGATTACCAAGATTTTTAGTGTGGAAATTACTGTGTTTTGATGCTACTTATGAATCGTCCTAGGATAATTCAGTCGGTAGTAATTAGATACAGAATGAACCATATGTAGATAGTTGAGTAAATCAATATAAGATTCGTCACTCTAAAGTAATTAGAGAGAATATTCTCCTGTTCTTGATTAGTAATAATTTATGAAATTCTCTAGCTAGAATAAATTGATATTCGAAAATGAGTTTTTCAAATTTCAATAATAAATCAATTACTAATTAGTAAGAACGAATATAATTGGATGATAAAAGTAGACACTGCATCCAAACTATGTCTAATTAGAATATTGAATGACAAAATGATTAAATTATACATTATAGCAATACATTGACAGGTTAAGTCAATCACTTTAGCATTCCTTATATTTGGGTAATCATAACATGTTGTTAGACGTCAATCATAATTTATAATTATGAATTATTTAATTGGAGAATTAAAGATAAATTAAAAGAAGTTTTAATTTATCTAATTCTAATCGGAAAAAAATTGTGAATTCGAATTATAATTTATAATCATTGCCAGTTTATTAGGAACCTAATAGGTCATACATTAAAGAACAATTTGCGAAAGAAAAATTAGTTTAATTAAGTTGGACTTAATTATACAGTTTGAGAAACTTTGGGGATCAAATATAAGATATTTTATTTTATTAAAATTAAATCTCTTTAATTATAATTAAAATCAATCAAATTATAATTATAATTAATTTAATTTTAATAAAAGATTGTTAGATTATTTCTATTTAAAGGGAAGAACTTTTTAGAAGCTAACACTTTTTCTTCTTCTTCTCAAATCAGTTTGAGAATTGCTCTATAGATGCCATCAGAGATTGGACACTTGAATAACTTGTGATTGATCAATCGAAAAAAGTTTCAAAGATTTTTCAACAAAAAAGCGAACAAGGTACGATTTCTAAATCGTTTTATATTTTATTCAAGTTTATTCAATTATCGTGATCTGCTCGGAATCTGTAAAAAAAATTTGTTTTCTACTGTGCTCGTGAATCGATCACGGTTGGATTTTAACAGTGGTATTAAAGCCTCCTTTAATTGTTAATCTTGAATTAGAGGCTTGATTATTGTTGATTTTCATATGTTTTGCTTCGGTTTTTGTCTTCTTCTGAAGCTATTTCCATGACTATTCTTGCGTTTTGAGTTCTGCCTATATTTGCGTTATGCGATGCTTTTGCGTTGGTTCTAAAATCGTTTTAGTATGCCTTGTGTTTTGAGTTCTGCCAAAACTAAAATTTGAAGGCAATGGAAGTTGTTTCCACGAACGTGTATGTTTTTTCTGGAAATTGATGGTGTTATGCTCAATCGCGTACTTAATTCTTCTTCTGAATCCTTGGAAATGTTTTTGATTTTTATGAACTAAATTTTTATACTGTCTAAGTAGGATAAAACTTATGATGGATTTTGTGACTTAACTCTATATTTAATGCAATTTAATTGTTGATTTATTAGATTTAATTATGTGTTTTGATTATATCTTGAATTAACATTTCTAAGACATTGGATCATATATGATTTCGTGCACTAGAGATTTAGAAATATTTTTTATGAATAGATATGGCATAATTGAAAGGAGTTATATCTAAACCTATAGATAATCGACATTAATCTTTTGGATTAAGGTTAAACCTTATTGTGAAATTCATAAATTGATTAAAGCAATCTTAGGGTTTTAACTAGAAAAAAGATTTAAGTTAATCAATATCGGCTTAGATGTTGATAGTTTTGAGAAAAATATTATCTTAAGATAGCAATTCCCTTAGGCCAATGATCTTTAATTAAATTGCATGATAAAGGTTTAATAACTTAAAAATCCTAATAGGATTCATTACCTAAGTACTATTATTTGATTTGGTTAATATTGAAGTGATTATGTTCTTGGTTATTATTTGTATTGAAATTTAATTTATTTCTATTATTTTAATTAAACCATCACCTTTTTTTGTTAAATAAAAGAAAATAGGTAATTACTAGTACTTATAGTCCTTTTTGGATTGACAATCAATGTTGATCCCACTATCACTATACTATAGTTAAATAGGTGTACTTACCTTTAAAGATCTATAAGGTAAGGATCTTGCATATCATGATCCCACTCTTTCCTTCAATGAAGGTAAAGGAATTAGACAAAGAGATCCTATACCACCTTATCTATTCACACTATATGGAAGTTCTCATTAAAGGAAGGTAAAGGAATTAGACAAAGAGATCCTATACCACCTTATCTATTCACACTATATGGAAGTTCTCATTAAACTAATCTCCTTCAAGATTAATCAACCACAACACTTCAAATTCCATTATAGATGTAAGAAATTAAACCTTTTCAACTTAAATTTTGTTGATGATCTTTTATTATTTTATGGCCAATCCCTACCTCAATCTAAGTCCTCTAGAGTCCTTGAATCAATTTAGTTTTATATCTAATCTAACTTGAACAAATATATGAGTTTCTTATATGTCTCATCTAATTCCTCTAATTATATTGAGTTTTTTGGAAACATATCTGGGTTAAACTTATAAGAATTTCCTTTCAAATACATAGGCGCACCTATCTTTGATTAAAAAAGTAGTGAGCTTTAAGGACAATCATCCCTTTTTTATATAATCAAGAGAAGAATCTACCACTGAAATGATAATTTCCTTTTATATGACAGAAGAATCCAACTTATTAAATTAATGTTATATAGTCTATGTATTCACTAGTGTTCACATCTCTTCTTGCCTTAAAGACTAATCAAGGATATTGAAATATATTTAAAGAATTTTCTATATACTAGATTAGTTGACAATCACTATAGAGCTAAATTTGGATGGAGGAAGGTGGTTTAGGGATTACATCGTTAAGGAGCAATAATAAAATGCTCATTGTAAAGAAAATTTAGAAATTATTTGCTAAATCCCAGTCAATTTAGGTGAAGTGGGTGCATACATATATCATTAAAAATCAAAGCTTCTGGTCCATCAAGTTGAAACATTCAAATTCATGGTCTTTTAGTCAAATAATTTAGATGAAGGAAATTATGAATCAAGGAATCAAATTAAAAATTAGGAATGGAGAAAGAGCTTGGTTTTTATTGGAAAACTAGAATGATCTAGACCCTTTCTATATGATTCCAGGTTTGGAAAATATCGTTGGAGTTATGTAAATATAGTTCCCTTGAAAGCAAGTATATTTATATATAACTTAAGTTTCTTTCAATTACTTTTGTAATGAAAATATTTATTATTAATAAAACAAAAAGAGTTTGGTTTTATTTTTATGAGCATTATATATCTAGTCATAAGGTATCAAGATTCTTTTATAAGCAATATACATATACATGGAGATACATGGGAAACATGTATATTATTATAATCTAAAATAATTGATTCAAAGTTGAATAATCAAGTTGGTCACTTGATTATGTTTTAGACTGTAGTATTGCGATTTATCTCTGTGCTAGTAAAAGACTTTACTTCAAGGGAATGATGAGTTTCATATTATGATAGTAGTTGACTATCGATAATGGCATTATTAAATGAATCTGGAATCAATTATGTTTTAAAGAAAAAAGTGGGATGTTACTTTAATCTTAAAACATACATCTTAAGCATTCATTTATTATGGACCACAATTTTGATGAGTGGTAACTCATAAGTGTTTCATTATAATTCTTGATATGATCGGAATGGATTTTTACAGAGTATTAATCCAATGTCTGCATGTTAGAATCAATGTCTGCATATTAGAATTATTAATTGAAGCATGTATCAAGGAACATTCACTCAAATAAAAAGTTTATAGTGATATTATCACTTCTAGATGTTTTATGGAGATTGGTGATTAAATTGGCACCAATAGTTTGATGGACTAGCTACCCATCAAGTCTTAACACTAAGATGAGATCTTGTGTGTTTATTACCATATAGAGTAAACCAAGATATTTAGAAGGAAAAACCAACATAAGGGCAAAACGGTAATTTTACCCTTTGTTGTGCAGATGGCTATAATAACATTCATAATAGAGTTTGCAATTGGAAATCTTATTTGAAACATGTATTCTCATATTTTTTAGTAATTCAAGCGTTCAACTAACTGTCTTTAATGGAATGACAGTTAGTTAATAAGCTGGAATTCATTCTAATGAGATTAAAATAATTCTGGGCTTATTGGAGCTTGAATTATCTAAGTCCAATAAGATTCCCCACATGGCTTCAAGGAAGGTTATCGAGCAAAGTAAGAAATATAAATGGAGGTTTTAAAGCCCATGATTGAATGTTGGGCTTGCACTAATTAATGGTTAATTA
>JANITX010000010.1:18225410-18236388 GCA_027564395.1 Erythroxylum ulei | reverse complement strand
TAAAAAATCATCTCATTTCGATAACTAGGGAAAGAGTTATGGCTAAAACACCGAAGCATGTTCAATGTAACATTTTTTCAACTTTTAAATTCCAACATTTCTTATATAATAGTTCTAACTTCCCAGAACAATTTGGGATCCAACACTCAAGTATGTGACAAAAGAGGTACAAAGCTAATATGAGTGCAACATGGTCTTACGTTGATGTTCTATGTTAGCAATGTTTGGTTATGAAAAAGAAGTTAAGGAAGTAATAAAGCAACAAAGAGTCAACATAGACTTGTGTTGGTTAAAATTTTAAGGTTTCTTAAGATAAAAAACATAAAGACGTGTGGGGAAAAAAAATGAAGATCTGTTTAGAAGGATAAATACTATCCAGAAGGAAGAAAAGGGTGAATTCTAGGAAGTAAGGATGAATGAAGAATGAGGGGATAATAAAGAAGTCAAGGACACATCAAGAAGGAAGAAACCTTGGAGAAAAGAAAGAAGCTTCATCAAGATTCAATCAAGAACGTCAAGAATAAAGATCTATAAGAATTTTATGTTATTATTGATTTATTTACTTTAACAAGAACTAAATTGGGATATAGATATAGTTAGGAAAATCGTAGACCTGTTATTTTGGATTGATTCTTTGATTTAATACAAAATAATATTTTTTTGAAAATCTATTCTTGTTTATTTGTTATGTCGAATTGAAGTAGCAAATGCAAAAGATTCAATATCATATGTTATATATAATGACAGACCCCTATCCTGAAATGACTAGGCGGCTTGCCGGGCACCCCACGATGGCTTTCCAATCGATATCTGATCCAACTGGAAAGTTCCCGTGGAACTAAGCTTGTTGCCCTTTTTACCAAAAATCCTTAAGGTAATATTGAAAAGATATAAGTAGTGGAACTTTTTTTTAAAAAAATCATTTTTATTAAAAATTTTGACAACACAACTATTGTATTTTTGCCTTCCCAAAATTTCCAAAAGCCTTATAAAAGTGCAAAACACTTCTATAATTATCTCAAAATCCCCACTACAAATTTTGGACTTTAAGTCCCTTCATAAGCAATCTCAAAAATCACTTTAATAATCTTTAAAAAACCTCAAACATATTCATGTATTCAACTTTAAAACATTCATATACATGCATTCTTTAAACAAAATATAGTCCAAAACATATTCATAAAAATGCAAATGTTCCCAAAAATATTTATAAGGCAAAAATGAATACACAGCAGCACGTGACGAAGTTGACTAGTCGTAAGGTGGAGCCCCTGCTACTAAAGCCCCTAAGCGTGCACCTGGGAGGTTTCATTTAAAAATAGAAAAGAGAGTGTGAGCTAAAAAAGCTCAGTGAGTGCTAGAATTTCTATTCAAATCATATTTAACTCTTTAAACCTCCTTAAAACAAATTCATCTTAATTTGCATAATTCAATATTTAATATAAAACATATATGCTTCCTGAAATCAAGTTTCTCAAATCTTTTTTCAAATAAATAGTGGCAGCATTAAAAATGTCATGAATTTCTTACACGACATAGCCTATCACTAAATTTTGTGCCATTTGGTACCCTCGAGCATTAAGTCAAAGAGCTGGTTCTGTATCGCTTACCTGTGACTGGTTAATCACTAATGACAGAGCTAGTTCTACATCGCTTATCCACACTAGGATAACCATTATAGATCAGTAGTTGCGGAGTTGGTTCTACATCGCTTACCCTCAACTAGTCAACCACTAGTAACAAAGCTGGTTCTATATCGCTTACTCGTACTAAGTTAACCGTTATATACCGGTAGTTACGAAGCTGGTTCTATATCGCTTACCCATAACCGTTCAACCACTAGTTACGGAGTTGGTTCTACATCGCTTACTTGTGCTAGGTTAACCGTTATACACTGGTATATTAATATGTATAAAACTTATCGGTATACTATAAGCTAAAAACTATTTCCTTTTTATCAACCAATAACATAATCTCAATATAAACTCAAATCATATAAGATTAACTTTCAAACTTCAATTCATATATTGCTAAAAACATAAAATTGTACTAGCAATATTCACTTATAATGCATCATTCACATAAATCTCATAATCGATATTCACTTCATGATAAGAAATCATGTTCTTAAAATACATTTAAAATACACTCATCGTTAAGCAACTTTATCGTCAAGCACACTCACGCATTTTGTGCCTTTCCTTTACCTACACAAGCACATTTCGCTTAGGCATTTATTTCTAAATTCATAAATAAGACATTAACACTATAAATTCGGTTTAACTGAATTCGAGATTACTATTTAATCACGTAACACATATGTTAATCATATTTCTGTTTACTACCAAAAGCTAACCTATTGTTCTTTGTTTCCAATTCTAACTTCAAAGGTCACTTAAAATCATATTTTTACCTATTCTAACTTATAAATTTCTTCAAAACACTATCTCATTCAATTTAATTCACCATAACATGATCATGCATAATGAGTCACAGTTATGGCTTATGTCCAGAAATTATACCTCCACTTGTTCCTTACGTTCACATAGAAAACGTTCAAATTAAGCTTTGAGGTCTTCTATACATTTGTTTCGCTATGTCTCTAGTTCCTATATCATCAAAAATCAGACCATTTGAAGTCTTAATTCAAGAAATATGCACCAAACGTCACAAGCTGCTCCAACATAGGGGCAGTATCAAATCACCATTTTCAATCTCAAATTCCAATATGATTCAGCCAGAACTAGGTTAGGTTCTCTTCTATGAATTTTTATTACTATGTCTTAAGGTTTCATCTCCAATTGGAATCACCCAATTATGAGGTCTGTAGATCAAGTTATAGTCCCAAAACTGGAAATTTATGTTAGGAGAACTTACCAATTTATCTTCCAATCTCTTGGTATTTCATGAGTAACTCCACTTGATCAAGATCTCTCCAATTTATGCTCCAAAATCATGAAAAATGGTAGCTGCATTCTTTTTCTCCCTCCTTGGCTGAATGTCCCTTCTTCTCTCTTCTTTTCTCCCTTTGGTCTCTCACGTTTGTGTTAAAATGAACACAAAAGTCTTGCTTTATTCTTTTTAATGCTCATTTAATGGATTCCACAGTTCACCTTCCTATTGGTTCTTTTCTAATGATTCATTCTTCCACTAACACCATGTAAAATGACCAAATTACCCTTAATGACATGTAAAAAGATCAAATTGCCCTTTAATGACATGCAAAAAGACCAAACTGCCCTTTATTGAATTTAGTTCATCAACTAACCGAACTAAACTCTGAAAATATTCCACAACCGTCTTACCATCGAGTTGACCATGAAATACTCAAATTAGGGTCAATACTTATTAATTGGATGCTTTGAAAGTTTTCGAATGGGTTTAAAATCATTAATACCCATTACTTTCCAAGAAGGGCATTTTAGTCCTAAACTTTCGGAACTCCCGATATAGGACTTATTTTCGATTCGTTTTAGTATCACTAAACTCTAATACTTATTATGGATATTTTTCGTTATTTCGAGGTTGGGTACCTCAAAACTTTACTATTCATCTGAAAATATTATTCATTGAACATAAAAATTTATATTCAATGAAAGGAAAGTTTCGGGGTTTTACATATAAGGATTAAGAAATCATATTTATGATTAGATTAAAGCATGAATAATGAAAGTTGCATGAAATCCCAAAGATAAAACTATATAAATCTTGTAAGTTAGTGCCAAATCTTTCAAAGGAATTCACGTAGTGAATTAATGTATTTTAAAGGTCCATTTAGAAAGAGATTTCAGTCAATCAACTTAAGAATATGAACTATATTTTTTAGAGAAAGAATATAATAATAACCTTGGGATTCCTACTATTCCAAAAAATTAGTATTACTCATTAAACCAAGATAAATTCAAGCATAGGAAAGGTTCCAGGAGGATTCTAAATTTATATCTTCATTATCCCCTAATTGTTTTATTCTTATCTATCTCTTTAATTAGTTATCTCATATTTGTTATTTTGTTTACTGTTAATTTTTCTTTTTATTTGATTTGTATATTAAATGATAGAAAGATGACCAATACTAATAGTTACACTCCTCGTCAGATCAACACTCAAACTCACTGAAACTAAAATGGTAAGTGCATTTTCTTTAATGAGTTTTTAGTATTATTTTATGTTTCTACGAAAGTAATGTTTGTTTTCACAAAAATTTAATTTAGACCAAAATACTTTGACACTCAAAATAACCCTAAAATTTCACAAACATTCAATTTGAACCCCCCAACTTAACTTCTCCATCAATCCTCTATTACAAAATGTATATTTGTCATTTTTTTTTGGGAGGCCCCTTGCTAAATATACATCCTATGTGATAATTAGGATCCAAAACATAATTAAAAAAAAAAAGAACAGTATAACTTGCAAGGCTTCCACATGTTAACTGTGGAAATTTAAGTCAAAACCATGCACTAAGGGCCCCAGGGTACGAGACACTAAAGAAGAACCATGGATTTTCAATATTTATTCTATTGAGCTTATGGTTCAAACCATCCAACAAAAAGAAAAGGGTATCAACCAAAATAAGGTATTAGGCAAATAATAGTTATTTATTAGAATAGTTTGAGAAATAAAATCAACGAGTGTAATCAATATAAACATTATGTTGGTCAAGTTAAACACAAATACTATATAGAAACAAGACTTGTTCATTAATATCATATAACTATTTACCTAAAACATTAATGGAAAACAACCTAGTCAAATAGCGCCTGCTTGGACAAAGCATACCTTAAATTCTCTATTGCTAATGATTTAAAAGGAAAACTACTCTTTCCCTAGTAATGATGCTCAAGAGATATCATAGTTGCTCCAAACATTTTTAGAAAAACTTTTACAACCTAACATAATTTTAAACAAGGGATTTTCTTACCAATACAAAAAATCAAGCTTTCCATCTCCTAAAAAGTAAACCCAAAAGGCGTCAATTGGAATACTTTAGTCTACATATAAAAAAAAATGCAACAACAACCTTAAAATGAAGTTAGAATTAAGAAATGGAAAAGGAATCATCAGTCATTTATACTTAGAAGAATACTTATGTTGATATAGTCATAGGTCATGTCGTTGCAAAAGATTTGTCATAAATTTTCCAAAAGATTGGTTCATATTTACTTTTCTTTAGAGGAAGAAGAAACGGAGAGAGAGAGAGAGAGAAGGCGAGAGAGGAAAGAGAGGGGGAGAGAATTTTGCCCACTTGCCACATAGTATAAATATTTTATAAAAGGACATACAAAAAAGATGACAAATCTTTTTTTTTTAAACGGAGGGCTAACAAAGAAGTTAAGTTAGAGATTCATTTGACACTTTTGCCCACTTTTATATAAGTTTTTATGCTTTTGGAATTGCTTTGAGCCATGACCGTGAATCTTTCGAACTTCTCCGGGACTTTTTTTGAAACGAGATTCTCTGTTCATTTTATTCTATTCCTATCTTGTTCTATAAATCTCAATTATTCATTTATGCGAGTCCTATATAAAATCTACGTAAATAAATGACTGAGATTCATAAACAAAATAAGAATAAAATAAAACAGACAGAAGATCTTGACTTTATCTTCTTTTTTTCCTACCTCTTCTAAAATTTGTACACTATCTCTGGTATACTTGTGCCCCTAGACCATGGATATCACTGTTTCCTTTATGATTAGCACACAGATTTTGGCATGACCGTGGCTTAAGCTATGTTAACTCTATAGACTTTCTTTTCTATCATAAAATCTTTCTTTAGGACTTGTTCTTATTTGTGTCTCCCGTTGCATTTGATCCATACGAGATATGGGCTACCATACAAGAATAAACTAGGCGTGTTCCTATAAGAATTGTGTTTTTTTTTTTTTTTTTGGAGATACGGGCTTGAGCGAAATAAAAACGTACCTAAATAGACCAAAAAAAAAAATTTTAACACCATGTAATCCGTAAACAAATAAGTATGGTATATCAATGGCAGAACAAAAATAATCATAAAACAACCGTATCTAACAACATCACAAGCTCTACAGAACAAACCGAAGTAGTCGAACCAAAATACCCCCAGTCATCGTAGTAATAAGATTACAAAAAGAGAAATAAAGTGGATCTAGTAAGTGATTTCGAGTTATACAGCCTGCCGGGAGTTGTTGCCGTTGACATGCTTCAGTTGAGAGTCCTCTGTTTTCTTCCTATTCAGCACAATCAACCAAGTAGTTGCTTCCAGAACTGCTGCAACAGCTGCCAAGAATATGAGCACTCCAGTGTATGCCCTCTTCCATTTCTTTTCTGGGTTCAATATATCAAATCCCTCGTAGATGTTAATGATGCTCAAAATGATGGTGGAATACCCAATTGCCCAATGGTAGAAATTCCAGTACATTCTGTACTTGTGCTCTGGCTTTGGCCTCAAAAGCAAAGCAAACACCTGTAGATATGAACGGAAACATTTCGGCAAGTGCTATAATTGATTGCTTAAAGAACTTAACCATGTTGACCATGTCATTTTTTTTTTTAATTTTGAATTTTGGCTTTACACGACTCTGAAAATAAGTTTGAGTTAGAAATCAAATTGATGAATTACCTGAAGAGTGGCTAAGCAGAAAAGGGTTATTCCAAGGTTCCTGTGCTTATCATACTTCACGCCAGGAGAGTCACTTCCAAGTTTAAGACCAGTTCCCCATCCAGCAACGCCAATAGCATATGCAGAAATTTGGCAACCGACATGTAGGTAAAACCATGCTGGCCCTGCCGACTTGAACACCTTCAGGTACCTTGCTATGATTATTCCCAGAGGCATCAAAATTCCCCAACTAACTGCGTTCAGAACGCCATGAACCTGCTCAAAGCCAATTCAATCATTAGGTTTGATGATGAACGTAAACGCATCGAAAAAGAATTCTGATGATGAAAGTTCATCACTAATCATTTAAGCAAAAAACTTACGTTTCTCTTTTTAACTCTCGAGTTACTTCCTGCTGTTGTTGTTCCTGACTGAAAATTTATGGATCCCACTGCTTGCCTATTTGCTGAATCCATTGCATGTGCACTTGGACTGTTGCTCTGCACGGGACCTTCTTGCCACACTTGATTGGTGGTGAGCAAGTTACTATTAAGCTGTAGAGTTGCATATATTATCATATCCCCGTTGGTGTACTCTGCGCTAAGGCTAGGAACTTCAAAACTCAATTTACTCTGTTGCATCGTAGGTGATGCTTCTATGCTTGAAGTGTAGGCACGCATAGAGCCATTTGAGAATTGGTAAGCTATGAGAGCTTGCGTACCAGCCATCTGTTGGCCGCTTGGATTGAGACCCCATGCGATCCAGTTAGAAGATGATGATCCACTTCTTCGAAACGCCATATCAACTGTGTTGTTTGACGTGTGTAGAGTCCAGTGCAAAAAAGAGCTCAAAACAGGAAGGTTAGCACAAGTTGCGTAGACTTGGTTACTAGAGAAACTATAGCTTCCACAATTTTGTGCTAGAGATGGAACACATGAGAAGATTCCTAGGACGCAAGAAAGTAACAAGATCTGTATAGTTCTTCCCATGGTATTTTAGACCACCAGAAACTACCAAAGTTTCAGAGATAAGCGCACAGAAATACAGTGACTTCAAGTGAAACAAGTTTTCGGTATCTGGGGGAGTCCCAAAATGAATCTGTGACCTGTTTCCCTTCTTTTTCTCTGACTGGAGATGGCGGAACAATGAATCGAGAAGCTTGTATAAATAAGAATAGATGCCAGGAAAACACACGTCTGAAAAATAATAGTCAAACACAGAGCAATAGCCTCTTTCCTTGTTATGAGGGGCGCGCACTTTGACCCATTCTTCCAAGACATACGCAATCCTTTTTTTTTTGGGAAGAACATATGCATTTTATATTACTACGCTTTTCAACAACTAAAGGAATAAACATTTGTTTTTTTTATATATATACACACATATATATGTACGTATACGAAATATATGACAAGAAAAATCAAAGAAAGCCTTGAGCTTTTGAATTTCTGAGGTACAAGACAAAAACTTGGACGGTCGTGGCTTAGGCTTACCGCTTCCTCCTAGATTGGTTCTCCGGTCCCAACCACTCTAGGACGTTCACACATGCTTTTGGGAGCTGTGAAGTTTCCAAGAAGGATGGTTGATACATACATGTGTAAACATTTGGAAAAAATCCACAATAAAACAGAAGAGAGGAAGGGAAGCACCAAGTAAAAGTTAAGTAGATGTGGTCCCACACGCTAACACATGAAGATGTCCACATTTCTTAGAATCAAAAAATCAACCGTCCAACTACCCCCAACCTAGTCATTCAATGCTTTGGAAAAATGTTAAACTAAAACTGGTTTACCAAGAAGCAGAAATGGTTTGCCGTATTCATCAATTTTTCGTACATGCATGACTGCATTTTTATATTTGGATATACAGTTGTCACAAACACTGTGTGTATTATACTGTGCGACACCAGTCGTCTCTGACCAAAAATCACCGTTTTACATCAGGGTTTCTGTGCCCAGCCTTAATTAACATTAAATTCACATACAACGGAACATGCAACACTGCGATTATATAAAAGAAGGCGAGATATATAATAACCCGACCATCCCCTTTTTCCATTTACTAAAGTTTTTTCGAGAAAAGGTAAAGATAGTGGACAAACCACCCACCCTTTTGTTTTTCTTAAAATATTTGTTCTCTTGTCTGTATCATCTCTAAGCTGTATGCGTCATGTTTGAGACATGTGCGAGGAAAGTTCAAATCCACGTTTGGGTGGCGAGTGCGGAAGAAAAGGAGGTAGGAGTAAATAATAAAAGACGTATGGAGGTAGAGTAGAACGTGGTCAACCAGTTTCCCATGGGTGTTACGCGCCCAACTACAGTTTATGGCATTAAAATGCTCGAAGATCTTGAGAAATTATTTGAGATTAAATTTTTTAATTTAATAATTTATACTCATAAACTAAGATTAACGTCTAGCAATACGATATAATCGCTCGAATATTTAACTTTTTTAGAAATTAAAATGTGTTAGCCTTTTAAAGGCATAAAGTTGTTCAATTACAAAGCCATTCTAGAACTGTCCAAAACAAAACTTATCCTAGTATATCTACATATCATCACATGCATCCCATAAAGTTAACAACAATATTACGGCCATTTACTTGACTACATTCTTTTCATCCTCGTATTTTTAGTTCTGACTTCCTTTTGTGTCTTCTTCTTGACAATATTCTCTGAGATTTGAAAGACATAAGGAACCTTCTTTTAACCGGTTGTTGAAGTATAAGGATGCCTTCCTTCCATTCACTATCCTGCAGTCGTTGGATTCAGATAAAATGCATTCCATCTTGATAAGTTGCAGTATGAAGTAACAACAAGTGATGTATTTGTTCAATTTTCATAAACTCCTCCCTCACAGTATATAGTTGTTTATCCATCTTGACCATTAATGTGTGTTTTCCTTTGTGAGTAGTCTTTATAACCTTTTGGCAATCACAATTTTGTTGCTTAGGGTAATTATTCCCAGACCACTTTCATCGAGAGGTTTGCAAGTGTCTTGTTATTTAACATTTGTCATTGTTCTTCCTTTCCTTCTGCCTCCCTATAGGAAATATCTCATGCTTTCGTCTATGAACTTGATTATACCTTTGGATAGCATTATGTTTGTTGACTAATACACATGTAGTGAGCTCAATATTAATTTGATTAACAACAACCTACCCTCATATGATAAATCTTTGTTACGCCAGTGATTAAGTCTTAAATCTTTTCTATCAAGAAAGCACATTCCCTAAAAGCCAACCTCTTTATGGAGACAGGAAAACCAAGGTAGTTAAACGAAGGCCTTGCTGTCTTAAACCCTTAAAATCTTGATATTCACTCATCTTCATTAATTACACTTAAGAAGAGTATCAATTGGTTTTTTTTTCATTAATTACACTTAAGAAGAGTATTAATTGATTAATCATTTGATTTGAAAAAGATCAATAAATCATCTACAATGGCATATCTACTAATCCAACTCTTTCACATTTGTTGTGATAGCCAAACTTTGGGTTTAGAGAAATGTTATACCTTATCAATCTAGGTAAAGCTTCCATGTACATGATAAATATGTAGGGCGATAAGGGATTAACCTATCTTATGCCTTTGCCTCTTTCAAAGAGCCTTGTTAGCTCACCATTAATCAGGATATTGAATGAAGTCGAAGTGATGAACTTTTCCAGCTAGGTTGTGAATTTTTCTAGGAATCTAAAAACTTGGAATAGAAGAAAGATAAAGCTTTAACTCACATTAAAAAAAATGCTTTGTTGAAGTTGACTTTTAAGGCACAATTTTATGGTTCATTCTTCCTTATATAATTTCTGAAAAGCTCCTGAGCCTTTAAGATGTTATCACTAATGTCTTGCCCGTTCACAAGGGCTCCTTGTGATTCTCTAATCAACAAAGGTATAACTTGTTTTAATCTAACTGTAACAACGTTTGATATAACTTTAAACACAAAATTATGATAAGAGATAGGCTTGAAATTTGTCATGGAATCAGGATTACAAATTAGTAATTGAATTATAATTAATATTTGAAAACAACTTAATTCATTATGTTCATAGAATTTCCAAATCATTATTAATCAAGAATAATATAATATTCTCCCTAACTACTTTAGAAGACGAACCATTTATTAACTTACTCAAATATCTTCATATAATTCATGTTATCCGCACATAGGTCCATCAATGCACGTCTATGGACAAGTCCATCTTCTATGATCAAGTTCACTCATGATGTAGTCTCGTCGCTCCATGACTAAGTATAAGTCACAATCCGAGTTTGTTGGCCCCCAAATTCTTTTCTCATTGAGTATGATTTAAATGAATTATAAGATTTGATGGATTAATTTTTGGAGCAAATTATCTATGTCAAGGTTAGTAGGATTTGTATGGCATAGGTTAAATGAA
>JANITX010000010.1:18125015-18137456 GCA_027564395.1 Erythroxylum ulei | reverse complement strand
ATCGAAAACTCCACAATAGTTAGAGATCTTTGTACTAAGTTAGTAACTATTTTGGATAGTTTATTAAGCATCTCAACCTTAAGCATCATTATGTATTTTGTTTTAAGCTTTGATATGTACGATGTTGTGTAAGTAAAGTTTGTTCAAACTCATGGGATTTGTAATTGTATGGAGAATTGAAGTTTCTTGTGTGGATGAGTATGCTTAGCTTGATGATAGATGTGAATGTATGTGTTTGTTTTAAATGGTTGAATGTTGGATGTCAGATTTATGATTTTGGGACCTTCGCTGCGACGAAGCTAGTGGTTGTTGCGGCGAGCTTCCATTGGTTCACCGCGACGAATCAATATGTCGTCGCGGTGAGCGCCCCTTTTTGCGACTCCGTCGTACGCCGCAGCGAACTCCCCTTTGCTGCCACGCTAGGATTTGTTTTAATTGCAATCTTTTCTGCTTTTAGTTCACACGACTGTCCCGACTGGTCACCCCGGGTTCAGCCTTGGGGGTCGGGGCTCGGGCCTATCACTCTTCGGTATCTGAAAGCGATAGTTGGCCTCCGGAAATGGGGTCCAGGATTTATCCCGAACCTTTTCAACCATATCATTAAATAGTTCAAACTTCTGACATTGCTAATATATTGGATAACCCAAATATGTAAAAGGTCCCTGTTTGTGTTGGAAACCTTTCACATTTGCAATCAAATTCTTTCGCATCTAAGAACATCGTTCGATAAAGAAACCACTTTTATCCACATTCACTAGTTGCCCAAAACAGTTCTCATGTTCCTTTAAAGCACTTCTAATCGTCATTAAAGAGGACCTCAGCCCATTTATAAAGATCAGAACATCATCCGTATAGGAGATATTGAAAATTTTAGGACAATTCCTTGGCACTGCAAAACTCGATGTGGTTGGCAACTTATTTAAAACTCATGAAAAAACCTCTGCCTTTATAATGAAAAGTTTCGTAGATTGAGGGTCTCCTTGACGAAGACCTCTAGTAGCACGAAAATAGTTCATCGGTGTGCCATTAACCAGCATTGAAAACCAAAAAACGGATATTAATTGCCACACCCAGTCGATGAATTGTTCCCTAATTGCCAAACCTCTAGAGAACTTTAATAAAAAATATGCAAGACATACGATTATATGTCTCTGCCATATCAAGCTTTAACACCACATTTCCTCCCCTCTTCTTTTGCTTTATATCCATGTATAGTTCTTGGGCTTATAATACATTATCTAAAATCAATCTCCCAGGTAAAAAGACCACCTACTAAGGAGATATCAAGTGAGGTAATACAGTACCTAGCCTATTAGCCATCAACTTCGATATACCTTTCTGAATAGAATTACATAAGCTAATAGGCCAGAGTTTTTAAAATTGAGATGTATTCACCACTTTAGGAATCAAGACAAGCAACTTAGAGGTATAAGATCTTGACAAATCTCCCTTTAAGAGAAACCTCTTTAATTCCTGAACTACATCAGTACCAATCACCTCGTAGTAAAAAATAAAAATCGACCAATGTAACCATCTGACTTTGTCATGCTATCCTCATCCAATTTTTTCTAGGTAGACTATATCTCCTCCATCTCCGGAAGGGATTGTAGCTTATCATTCTCCTCAGACAAACCGCTAGATGAATCACACGATTTACCATCACATCTATAGCTCTAGTATCCATTAATTCCTTATATAATAAATGTTCGAAGAAACTTATCCCTTCAGTCTGGATCAGTTGTGAGTCCATTATCCATTCCCCATCCAAACCTTGAATCTAATGAATAGTAGATCAAATTTGTCCCTCGTTCACTATGGCATGGAAAAATTTTGTGATTGCATCTCCGTCCTTCATCCATTTAACCTTTGCCTTTTGTTGTCAAAATGCCTCTTCCTCGAGCAAAGCATGTGTATAATTTTCCTTAGACAGTTGTAAAACCTTTCATGAATCTGTAGCACCATCTACCTCAAAGGCACGTTCTACCATGGGCACCTCCTCTTTAGTCTTTCTTACATTTTATATAAAATTGCCACACACTAGGTGATTCCACTACTTGAGATCCGCTCTCAGTCTACACATTTGTTGATATAAAACTTTGAATGGTTGGCCTGGGTAAGATTGTACCCTGTTGTTTCTAGTTTATATTGCTTTTAATTGTTTTCATATCTTGATTTTGGTTATAAATCCTTGCATTTTCATCCAAATGTGAGATAGATTGAGCGAAATTAGTGTGGATGTTGAATGAATCTTAATAAGATTATTTTGTGAATATGGTATGAACTAAACAAGAAGAATTGTGCATGTAAGTCACACTTACATGCACAACCTTGTATGTGTAAGTCATAGTCGTGACTTACATATGGCTGTGACTTAAAAGTCACAACTATGACCCCCTTCAGACATTTCTCTCGTAATTGTTTTAGTTATTAGGGCACAAAACCTTACACCTAGGAGCACACTATAAAAGGAAAGGGATGGTGACGACTAATATTTATTCAGGATTCTATCATTCACTCTTCATTCTTCATGCTACACTCTACTCTACGTTCCATCATTCTATATATATAGATAGATATGTTTGGGAAGAGAGGGATAGAGAGAAAGAAATGGAAAGGAGAGGAGAAAATAGAGAGAATCGGTGAAGAAGAAGAGCAGTGGGAGCATTCGGTTGTATTGCTGAACATCAACCAGAAGAAGAAGTCGAAAGACAATGCAGAAGGATTAAGAGTTGTAGGAGACCACCAGGACTCATTCATACGACAACCTTTGTTTGCTTACTCTGTTCCTTATTTGTTGCATTGTTCTCTATTGTTTACTAGATTCCTTATTCTGTTAGCTTAACCTAACCCATACTTTGTAGCTTTTGATAGTGTATCTTGGCTATTTACTTAGTTTATTGCTTAAATACTTCACTTATACTAATAAAGATGAGATTAAAGTGTTTAATGATGATGAATCTTGTGACATCCGTGATGGGTTTATCTCTTTTCTTGAGAATTAATGTAGCTATTTTAGTAGACTATGCATGATTGGGTTACATTTTTGTTGTCTTATTATTGTGGTTTTTGAGTTGAATGGATATAATAGCATGACCAAACTTTGCATCATTTTAGTATTAAATGAAGGACCGAGAGGAGAAGTTTAATATGGAACTAAAAACTACAGGCATTTAGGTTATGAATTAGAAACATATTAACTTAAGTGGTAATTAGTAGTCGGGTTTCCATAATTAATTCGCATAATAACTTGTCGAATGTGAAAAGCTAGATTTAGTCTATTATTTGAGTTGATCTTATAATCCAACTGTTAATTTCAGTAAGACAATTAATCAATCATTTCCCTTAATCATGCATAGGAGATTAAATTAGTGAAATTAATTTTCAAGAGTCTTCCATTTCAATTACTCTATTCGTCTTTGCTTTCGATTGAATCGTTTACTTTTCATAATAATTTGTGATTTTCTTTTAAAGACTTCACTCGACAATTGGGATAGAATGTTTAGGATCACATCTGTTTTTATTTTTTGTTTAAGATTAATTTAAGTTAACCAATTTCACCTCCATGGGAGGCGACCTTGGGTAATCACTAAAAATACCTCGTATACTTACTAGTAGGATAGACTAAGTATTTTTAGAATTTATTTAGGCACAACAAGTTTTTACTTCGTTGCCAGGAAGGTGTTTAGTGTTTTGAACTTTAATTAAGTTTGATTGTTTTTATTTGCTTAAATTTGATTGTTTGTGTTTTTTCATGCATGCATGTTTTATTGTGTTATTTTGTTAACGTGTTTTGTAATTTTTGTTATTAATTTACTACTTTGTATAGTTAGTTTGTGATAGGTAGGAGAACTTTAGGTAGTGAATTCACTTGGTTTATGGTAGTAAGGAGATCTTTAGTTAGTGAACCCATCCATTTTATTGATAACATAAATTGAAGACGAAGACCTAAAGGGGACTTTGAAGATGATCGCGAGGAACCCAAGCGTGAAGATCAAGTGAATAACTATAAGATGGGTGAAATGTAGTTGGTAATGAAGGAGTACACCAGACTAGTGATTGGTACTACAACATTGTGTATACGTTTGGCAGAGGAAACTAGAAATTAAGAATTGAAGAGCATCCATTACAACATGCTTCTATCTTTCTATGACATTCTCAATAAAGACCCTTTAAATTTCATTCGGGAATTCTATAGCACTCTCCAAACATTCCCTTTGGATAGCCTGAATGAGGATCAAGATGAGGTGCTTCCCATGCACATTGAAGGATCAGGCCAAGGCGTGGCTAATGTCCTTCCACCCAATTCATTGACTACATGAGAAGAGGTGTACAACAAATTCATGAGAAAATTATATTCCCATCAAAAGACATTTGAATTGTCCATTACGATAGCTACCTTCACTCAGATGGAGGGAGAGTCATTCCACAAGGTGTGGGAATGCTTCAAGCTCTTGCTGATACAATGTCCACACCATCATTTTCCACTTCATATGTTAAAGAGGAGTTGTAGGAGGGAGGAAGGCCGAAAAACCATATGAAATCTTTGAAATCTTAGGGGCTAATTCTTAATAAAAGGACGTGAGGGGAAGAAGAGCTAGAGTTCATGAAGTAAGCTCGAATCAAGAATTGGCTATGCAGTTAACTGAGTTAACGAGGCATGTAAAGATACTAACTATAAGGCTACCCTAAAGCATTCCTAATCAAGAGGTGTGTGGTATCTGTGGAATTTTTAATGATGGAGCTAATGTTTGTTCGTATTCTTACAAACCTTCAACAGATGGGGAATAATAAGTTAACTTACTTAAAGGTTTTTAAATAAGGGAGCGAAATAATCCATACTCGAACACCTATAACCCTAGTTAGAGAAACCACCCTAATTTCTCTTAGAAGAACAACAATCCACCGATGTAACCCCAACCACAATATCCTAATTTTCAGAGGCTAAATTTTTCCAAGGGCAATTGATAAGTGTAAATTGCATTATGCTTTAGGGCCTAGTTTGATATGTGTTTAGTCGTTAATTCAATCATTTAGTATGTGTTTAGGTTAGAATTGTGTTAGTTTGTCAATTATTTATGTTTTAAGTGTTTGAAGTGTTAGTACAAGCCTTTGATCTTAAATATTATATTTTTGAGGTACCTTGATGTGTTTGCTAGTGTTTTAGGGTCAACATCAAAGAAGAAAGAAGTTTCGGAGATGGTTGGGCCGAAACAACGGCCTACAATCGTGGCATATCATGACAGAAGCTTCATGAATGGCCCATGATCATGACAGAAGGCTCAGACGTTAGGCACGATCGTGGCTTGCGTCTTCCAAATGCATAAACACTTATGAACTTAACATTTTGAGGGATTGTTTGGACCTTTTAGACCCAAAAAACCCTACAGTTACCTAAACCATAAAAGAATATTTAAAGAATAACAAAAGAAGAGGAAAGGGGAGGTTTTTGTGCAACCACATTTGGAACCCTAAAGGGAGAATACCGAGAAAGAGAAAGAAGAAGAAGGAAGAGGAAGATGAAGCTGACTCGACGTGCTTCCTGGATCAGGAGGTTTTCTGACATCGCTGCCTTAAATCATCTATTCCAAGTTGTATTTCCTTTTTGTTTCAATTTTATTTATGTATAAAATTGAGATGGATAGTATGACGATAGGATTTGGAATATTGATGATGTTCTAAACTCTCCTTCAGGATTTTATTTTGATTTAATGATAATCTAGTTAATTGTGTTTAATGGATGAATGTCGTGATTTGATTGTGTTCTTACATAATTCGGATTAATAAGAGTTAGGCGATTTAATAGAAACTGTGACAAATCATATTGGTAATTATGTAGAGAGAGATCCTATGTGATGTTCCGATAGTTTATTAGAGTGCTACAGATCTAATTAGAGTTTTGGATAATTTGTGAATTAATAGATTGGAAACTCCATAATCTGATTAGGGTTTATAATTTAGGGTTTAATGGTTATAACTCGAGAGAGAGTAATCAACCTTAGGACAGTCTAAAACCGACACTCCATTGACACATAATCAACTAGGTTAGCATTAATGATAAGTAAAATCACCGTTCTTATAAATTGGTAAATTCCTTAGGTTGATTTCTATTATGATTGCATATTTCTCAATTGCTAATTCCTTCGTGGTTAATTTCTGAATTAATTGGTTGAATTCAATTCTCGTATTTACTTCCCATTGCTTTCTTTATTTTTAGTTTGATATCTTTTTAGCCTTATATTTTTAGAATTTGACACCTCTTATACTATAGTTGCGACTCGTGCACTTACAGTGTTTGAGGGCTTATAAATTTTAAAGCTCGAACGACAAGATCAGCGATCCTCAAATGACAACCTACCAAGAAAGCTTTCTTTGAAGGAGAGCCTGAATGCATCTATTCAGGTCATAATTCAAAATCAAGAAATGAACAACAAGAGGGTCGATTCTTTAAAGGCATCTGTGAAGAGGATTGAGATCCAAATAGGGTAACTCGCTGTTCAAATGCATGACAACTAGAAAGGGAAGTTGCCCAGTCAACCCGAGTAAGCCGAAGCAATTACCATTTTGAGAAGTGGTAAAGTGATTGACAATCATGTTGATTTTCCTTTTAAGCTGTTTGATGCTGATAATCAAGAGAAGGAAAGACTCACCTAAGAAGAAGATGAGCGGAATGAGAACATTAAAAAGGGTGAACAACTTAGCATGGCACTAGGGACAATGAAAGACAAAAATTGTACAAGGAGACAGCTCTTTATTGACCACCAATTCCATATCCAAGCTGCATTAAGGAATTAAAACAAGATGAATAGTTTTCCTATCTATATAGCATGCTTTCTAAGGTCAATGTTAATCTGCCCTTGTTAGATGTGATTAGGAACATTCTAGTTTATTTCAAGTTCTTCAAGGAACTAAGCACCAAGTAACAAAAGTTTGAGCCTAACGAAAAGGTGCTAGTTTTAGAAGTAGCAAGTGCAATTCTACATTCGCATTTACCCCTAAACTAAAAGATCCAGGACATTTTATTGTGAAAGTATCCATAGGTAACGGTGATGAGGTTAAAGGTATGCTTGATCATAGAGCAAGCACAAATATTATGTCTCACTCTATTTATGAGAAATTGGATATAAGACAGTTAAGACCTACAAATATGTGTTTGCAATTAGCTGATAGGTCAATATGTTATCTAAAAGGAATAATGGAAGATGTGTTGGTGAAAGTTGGAGGATTGATTGTGCCTATAGACTTTGTTTTCCTAGACATGGGAGAATTGAAGGAGAAAGAAAAGGACACTCCATACTTATAGGGAGGCCTTTTATGGCCACTAGCAACACTTTGATTGATGTGAAGAATGGGAAATTGACCATGACAGTCTTTGGAGAAACAATAGAATTTTCAATCTTTAATGTTGAACCTATTCTTGCTTCTAATATTTTTGAAGACTATTCTTTTATTGATCAAGTTAATGCTACCAATTTTGATTTTGCCTTGCAAGAAAAAAAAGAAAAGAAGCTGGACTTGATTAAAGAGAGTGATGAATGCTACCAATTGCTAATGGATACAGCTAAGGAAGTGTTTGGAAAATTTTTGGAGATGAATCCACATGAGAAGGAGGAAAAGTTGGAATCAATCACTTTAAGCAACCCACCTTGAGCATATGATCATTGAGGTGTTCATCCACAAGACGTTAAAGAAGCAACCCATTTAATTTCTGTTTGTTTTTCTATTATCTATTTGTTGTTAATTTTCTTAATGAACCTTAAATAAGTTTGTTTTTTATATGTGCACAGGCCTACTCTCCGGTCTCTTCTATCTATTTTCCTTGTAGCTATTCTTCATTCTTCACGCAGTGCACCATGTTCCAAACTAGATCAATGTAGTGATCATGTAACATACCTCTCTTATAAGACTTATGCATGACATTCTAGAGAATATCTAAGCACATACCCCACAAGAATGGCATGTTAGAGCAATCACATTATCATATTCAAGGCATCATACACACAATATTCATAAAATCATTTTTCCCATTTCGTTCGCAAACATAATTTACATTGTAACCTTAGATCTCATAATCCACATTTTTATATCACAAAACATCTGAGAGTTTGTTGTCCTATATAAAATATCTAACATGAAATGCGATGCTAATAGAAAAATTCTAACTAAACTCCTCAAACATCAGCTGACTAGACCTTTAAGCCATTCTTGATTTCAAAATGGACAATACTAGACTGCTACTAGATTGACTTAGAAGCTAGGTCTCTCTAGTACCTGAAAATCAACGTTACAATTTTGATGAGTTTGCGAACTCAGTGAGTGAACCATCATCGATGTGCTTACTCATGTCAAAACACAAATATCAGTAGTATAAAACCAATTTCACGAATATATCACATTATTTAGAATCAATTCTCATTCATCAGATCACTCAGTTTGTATAACAAGTCACAATATACATATCATGTTTCACAAGCATATTCGGATTATAAGCATTTCATAAAGTCATCTCAGAACAATCCAATCACTCATCTTAATCATTCATATCATCAACATATACACAGGTATTTCATGCCACTATTCAACACAAATCAATGGTTCTTTCTAATCATTCTCAGGATACATGTAAAGATATGTATATGCAAATGCACATGAGACTCCACTTTTATTTTTATTTTTGTTATGACCGAGCACCTATTTAACTGTCCTGTATCTGTTGCAAATACCGAGCTCATTTTAGATACTATCTCATACCCATTGTCGATACCAGGCTCATTAATAACTGAGCCTGTGGCTCTATGTGCACATTTCCTGAGCTTTAAGCTCTTTTTCATAGTGATCAATCCGGTCACAACTCCTTTATCTGATCATGGATATCAATGTCATGAAATGCTTCATTTCACACAATATACTATCAATCGTTTTGATTCAATAGACATAGTCATTTATCACATTCATCGAATCTAAGTCTGACATTTAACATTCAATTGAGCACTCATTTTTCCATGTTCACATACAAGTAGATAGCACTTCCAATACATTCCTAAATATTGGACTGCTCGGACTATCAATGTCCAGAATTATCACAATCTCATAGGTAACAATTCAATAATTGGAATTTAGACAAAAAAAATCAAATATAGTGAGACAACATCTAGGTTGACTCACAATATGCTCCAGATTAGCTATTGCCGTGACGATCCAACAATGTCTGGATACTGTCAATCAATTTGTGCTTTTATATCATGCAATACACACATATTTACACATTAATAACTTGTTTAATCAAATGAGTACTCAATCATACACATGTATATGTGTTATGTTCAATGCATGCTTGACTATCCTGGGTATGTAGCTTATTCACAAATCTTGCTCATTCATTCATCATAGCTTGTATGTATCCTGTTTACAATTAGGGTTATGCCTTAAGTAAGTTTGGTTGCTCTCAATTCATCAATCATACATTCACCAATCTTTTTTTAGCGTTATATTTGCAAAATTTCCCAATTCGCATCCAATCATGCCTAATTCAATACATATATCCTTTTAATCACATTTGCATTCATAAGGACATCTTTATATGATTAACAACTCATACTTCTCAAATTCATATACATTGATATCAAACAATCCAGTCCTCAAGTTATAACATCAATTATCAACCAAAACTCATCAAATACTTAACCAATTGATTCAACATCAAACTAAGTTCATTTTAAGCCCTAATCAAGTCTAAAAGCACCAATGTATAGTGTATTATCCTTATATTATTCAACTAGAACACAAAACACAAATTTTCTTCTCTGCTAATCATTTCCACGATCATGGGAAGGAACCATACAATTTCCACAATCGTGGGATAGGTGAACTGAAAATTTCACCTTCATTTTCCTTCAAAATTTCTTCCAAATTTTGACACCCTTATGATAGTTCATAAATTACACCTCAATTATACCTTAAAAAACTTCAATTTCTCATCAATTCATCCCTAAAACAATCTATAACCTAGGGTTTCCATACATCAAGAACAAAACCAATTCATTCATCGATTTTCAAGCACATCTCATCATCAACTCTACATGCAATTCATCTCCAATCAATCATCATGTATGTTATGCTCACATATATCACAATAAAGCAATCAATTACTTGCTTCTTTATCTCAAGGCCTCCTCAATTTAATAAGCTAAGCAAGCCTCCCAAGCATTCAAACATACAACAAGAACAAGATGGAATGAGAAGGGTTTCTAAACGTAAGATGAAGGCTACGAAATTTAACAAAACTTAAGGCTTTTGGGAGGTTGTGTGAGGATGTCGTTGGTGAGGGAATGAAGGAGAGAACATAAGACCAAAAACATGAAGACAGATAGTCTTTCAAGTGTGAAATTTTTGGGGTAAAAGTGTGTGGTAGAGAGGTGGGACACATGTCTTGCCACTTCTCAAATGGAGAGCCAAGTCATGTGTCTTCTTCTCATGCTTCCAATTGTCACCTAATGTTTGGTCCACTTAGCATTTGTTTTCCGAGGCCACTCTTCATTCATGTGCTCATGCCAGTTGTCATCCAATTAGCTGAGCCACGTGTCACTCATTCCCAATGCCACATGTCACCATTTCATAGGCCTAATCAACCTAAATTTTCATGTATCATTTTATCTAGCCCTTTAACATTTTTCATAGACTAGATGCACACATCACCTTATCAATCGCTCTATTGTAACAATAAATTCCCATGTCACTAATTATAATCCGTCCAAAACAAAATTCAAGACATAATCAACACACAATTACATTATAATCATTTAAAATCTTGCATACCCCGAGCTATGTCAAATTAGTGCATATACTATTTTTACAATGTCCCTAAATCATGATTCATGTATAGATGCAAATATGTTGCATGCAAATGAAATGCATTTCATGAATTCTCACATGATATGACTCAATCTAATAATTAAATCCTTAAGTGTAGAAATAGGTTATTACATTGATCGACCATTGAAGGACATTGGTTGACCAATGGGACTATTTGGGTACCAAATAAGTAACTAGAAAACTAACAAATTCACTGGAAAGCAAAAAAAATTCACTAACAAACTTACTGGAAAGCAAAAAAAAAAGTGAAATTTAAAGATAATAGTCAAACACACTAAGATATTAGTTGATCAGTTAACCAGATAACTTAAGGAACCATCTTTAAAATGAAATGCTACTCCCTACATCCGTATTAGATGATTTTTTTCCTTAATCTTTTGAATATTTGTTCTTGGCCTGAATATGTGGAGGTTTTCTTGCCGGATTCTTTCCTTCAAAAAAAATCCTTAAGGAAAAAAAATAATACATTATCACGAAAAAAATAACTTAAGGAACCATCTTTAAAACTTAAATTAAAGTATCAAAACTTCAAGAAAATAATATTAAAAGATATAAATGGTAACTTAATATTAATAAAAAATAATTTGATCATATAGAAAGGCCTTATAAAAATAATTCCTAGTAAACGAAAAATAAATTTCCTCTAATTAAGCATAATTTATCCTTTTTCGAAAGTTTAGAGGAATAATAACCTAATTGATGTAAATTCTAACTTATTGACCTTATTTTATATATGGTCTCTAATTTTAGAGACTAATGTTCATACTTTAAAAACACTTATTTATAATTAAAATTCAAATAACCATTGATTAATATTTAGATTGACACATAACTGTAAGTAATCGCATATTTCTAAATATAAACTAATAGTTACCTCATGTTGAACATTGCTTATGAGAGATTTGAATGCATATTCTTCTTGAATTCTCAATCTATTAGTTGTATCTCATCCTTTTCATCGATGATTAATTTTAGGAGTTAAATTCTCCATATCTTACAACAACATCTTTAAGAGTTTCTTAGAGGTAAGAATGTTAGATTTAATAAGATAAAAGATATAAATTCTAAAAATAATACTCAATTCAATAGCTACTATCTCTACTATATATCATTTGCTCTTTTTGCTAATAGCCTTGTTCTTTTTAACCTACAATGTTAAAGGTTTGCATAACATTCTTCGTTTAATAAAGAAAAATCTATCAATATGTCTAAACTTATCATAAAAATAACATACCATATTATATAGGTAATGATGATGCATAAATGCATTGGTTGAAATTATATGTGTGTACACATAATGTTGGGACCCGTTTCCGAGACCGGATCCTAACCGGAAAATAGACAGAAAACGGAAAACAAAAATCGAAAAGAACGGATTTCTTAACGAGTTCGAAGCGGAACGAAACGAAAGCAAATGCTGACATCCGAAAGCACAAATCTTAGGAAACGAAAAGTTGCGTCGCGTTGGAAACCTTAGACATTCCAAATCCGGTATAATTTTTTTTTTCATACACTTCTATTCTCTTTCTCTTTATTCAAACTCATTCAAAACATAACCAATTCATACAATTT
>JANITX010000010.1:17899805-17910740 GCA_027564395.1 Erythroxylum ulei | reverse complement strand
AAGTTCCGACGGAAATATATCCGTCGGTAAATTTAGCTACGGTGGAATCACCGACGACATTGACCGTCTGTTTTGTCCGTCGGTAATTACTTATACCGACGGAATTACGTTATTTACCGACGGATTCGTCCGTCGGTAAAAGCTTGTTTTCTTGTAGTGCATACACAACCCTTATAACCTTGAGATTTTGCTAAAATTATGCACTTTGTCATTCCAAAATTATGTTGTCTTCATCTTATTGTTGAAACCCATTTCTATTCCCACCTTATTCTTGGAATTTTGCTTGCAAGCTTGGAGGGCTAAGTTACCTTGAAGATTGAGGAGGTTTTGAGCTGAACAAGTAAGTGACTTATTGACCTATTATGATATATGTTAGCATAACATTTATGATGATTAAATTGAGATGGGATACACATAGGATTAATGATGAGTGGTGCTGGAATTTGATGGATGAATTGGTTTTGTTTTGATGTATGAAACCATAGGTCAGAGGTTGCTCAATGGATGATTTTAGGTTGGGATTTGAAGTATAATGAAGGTGAATTTTGTGCTAAAGAAAGGTGTTAGTGTGGTGTTCTTGAAATGGGAAAGAACTAGGACTACATGTATGATAGTGAATGATAGTTTCTGTTTTTGATTTTTGATGCATGAAAGACTAGTTTATGAGAAACCAATTGAATGATTTTGAATTGGAATTGGAGATGAAGACGATGAAGAAAATGAATTATAATTGAGGTATAATCAATGGACTATTATGATGGTGTTAGAATTAAGAAAAAAATTTGAAGGAAATGGATGGTGCACTTTTTGTTCACCCATCCCACAATCATGGAAGCTGCATTAGCTCCTTCCCACGATCATGGGCAATGCTTTGACAAGAGAAAATTTTTGTATTATCTTTCCAAGATTGTGGAAAGGTGGGCCACAATCGTGAGCAATGCTTTAAAGCGGAAAATTTTCTATTCTGTGTGATTGTTGAACCAATCAAAGATAAGTTACTTTATCTTGGTGTATTTGGCTTGATTAGGGCTTGAAATGAACCTACATGGTTGCTTGATCAATTGGTTAAGTGCTTGATAAGTTTAGGTTGTTAATTAAGGTTATAACCTAAAGAATGGATTGTTTGGGATCAATTTATCTAAATCTGGAATTTATGAGTTTTTAAAGGAATGAAGGTGTTCTTAGGAATGCAAATGTGATCCAAAAGATGTGAGAAATGTGAATTAGATATGAATGAATGAGAATTAGGAAATTGTGTGAATATATAAGGGTAGAAAAGGATTGGTGAATGAATGATTGATGAATTTAAACTAATCAAACTTACTTAAGGCATAACCTAATTGCAAACAAGTTATATACAAGCTATGATGAATGAATCATCAAGATTATTTGAATAAGGATACATACCTGGATAGTCAATTAAGCATAAATTGAACATGACACATAAACATGTGTATGATTGAATAATCATGCGAGTCAACCTAGATGCTTCTCACTACGATTGATTTGTTTTTGTTTAAATTTCAGCTACTGAATCATTATTTATATAATTGTGATATTTTTGGACATTGTTAGTATGAGGAGTTTGATATTCGAGAATGTATTGAAAGTACTTATTGATTATATGTGAATGGGGAAATGTGTTCTCAACTAAATGTTGAATGTTGGACTCAGATCCGAAGAATATGATAAATGACTGAGCACATTGAATAAAAGGCATTGATAGCATAATGTGTGAATTGATGCATTCCATCACATTAATATGCATGATCAGATAAAGGAGTTGTGACCAGAGTGACCAACATGAAAAAGAGCTTTAAGCTCAGGAATGTACATAAAAAGCCACAAGCTCAGTTATTAATGAGCCTAGTATCCATAATGGGTATAGGACAGTATATGAAATGAGCTCGGTATCTACAACAGATACGGGACAGTAAATAGGCGCTCAGTCACAACAAAGCAAAAATGAAAGTGGAGTGTGCATTTGCATATATAACTTTATATGTATCATATAAAAGACTTCAATGAATTACTGAATTGTTTAATATGTTTTACGCAATATTTGTGTAAATTTTGTACTTATTGAAATGTGATAAAAAGTGATATGGTATACATAATGGAATGATATAATGTACTCATTGAGTTTGGTTATTTACTTATGATATTTGTGTCTGACTTGAGTGAGCACATCGATGATGGTTCACTTACTGAGTTCGCAAACTCATCAAAATTGCAACGTTGATTTTCAGGTATAAAGGAGAGCTAGTTTCTAAGGCAATCTAGTAAAAGTATAGCACCTACGTTTTGGGGACATAATAGCTCAAACGTCTAGTCAGCTGATTTTGAAGAGTCTAGTTAGAGTATTTTAGTCTAGCGTCTTATTTCATGTTGAACATTTTGTATGAAGTTGTAAACTCTCACATAATATGTAATGTTTATACACGAGTTATATATCGTAATGACACAATGAATGTTATGTTTGTGAATGAAATGAGAATGCTTGATCTTTTAAAGATCTTGTAAGATGTGTGATGCCATAAATAAGATAATGTATTTAGCTCTAACATGCTATTCTCGTAGGGTATGTGCTCAAAAGTACTTTGGTATGTTGGGTATGTACACTATGAGAGCTGTATGTTACAACAATTTCACTAAACATCTTTTCTATCACATAAAAAACAGATTGAAGAGAGCAAAGATATTTTAATCAAGTTGAACTTTAATGTAAAGTTTTGGAAACATTATAATTAAATATGAGATATTTAATAAATAAGGATCAATATAAGATATTGGATCTTATTTAGAAATAATTGGTATTTAATTAGAATTATTCATAATTCTAATTAAATTTTAATTAAAATTAGAAATTAATTTCAATTAAATTACTAAAACATCTAAAACCTATTATAAATAAGCTTAAATCTAATAGAGCTAGCCCTTCTTATTTAACCCTCTCTGTAAGAGTTACAGAGTTCTCTTAACTTATTCTATGGATACCGTTAGAGACTAGACACTTGTGTGGCTATAGTGGTTAAGATGGATCAATTGTATAAATAGTTCGAAAGATATGACAAGATTATGATCAAACCTCGGAATAAGGTACAACTTACAATTTATGCTTTGTTATAATTCATGTGTTAATCATTTTATAGAATTAAAGTGATCGTAGTTTTTTTTTTAAAAAAAAAGTTTTGTAATTATTGCACTGCGCCTGAGATTGGATCCTGTCCTAATTTTCTAACAACTTAAATGATTGAAAGACTCTTTAATGTATGTATACAATACTCAAAACCTTCTTGACATAAAACAAATAAGAAAACACATTTATATTGTTTGGAACTCTTACTAGTCATTAGAATCTAGAACTAGCTGATACAATAGCTACAGCATTGGTCGACCAATTTAGTCGTTAGAATGCTGGTCGACATCAATCAATGTTGCATTAAGTCGCAGTGCAAATTAAAGAATGACTTTAACAAGCCTTGATTTTCTTTTGTTCTTGATTTGATAGTCATTTAAATGGATGTAAACTCCCGGTTCTCTTTATTAATTTTACAAAAAAAAATTTTAAGTTTAAGATTTCATTTTGTTCTTATATTGTTTTTCATCAAAATAATAATACTTATATTTAGTTATCATGGGGATACCGATTGGAATCTGTCTTAATTTAACACTTATTTTTAATCGCTCATTATATCTTTAGTACATTAGGCCAATATTACAAATATTAAAGTTACACGAAGAACGTGGTACCTTCAAACTTTAACAACACGAATGTCTTTTGTTCAAGTGCTGGAGAAAAGAAAGAAAGAATATCAAAATGGACGAAACAATCTTTTATATATATATATATATCGCAATTGACTTATTTATCCTCACTAATTTCAATATTCTTTATATCTTTTATTTTATCTGACATTCACGAGCTAAAGATGACCACCAGCTGCAACTCGGAAACGATCAAATTGCAAGCGAAAAACAACAGATGATGCTCAAAATCAGATCGTATAATAACACACATTAATGTTTATTAAAGCGAAAAATGATTGGAATGGAATTGGAAAAGGCCTACCAAATACAATACATATAGTCTTCTTCTCAGCTCCATTTTGGCCTTTTACTCAAAAAGTAGCCATAAATTTCAAACCAAAAAAATGCTTAAAAAAGAAAATGAAAATAAACTCCTTCCATCTTCAGCCCCTCCCTATAAATTCTTCACACCAGACTCCAAAGAACCTTCTCTATATTTCTCAAAGCCACAGGCAGCCCTTTTTTTTATTTCTCTCAATACAATATTTATTTGTAAATTGCAATCTGTTTGGTAATTGAATATAGAATTAGCTTATTGAAAACACAGCAATCGTAACTCAATTTGAAGGGGAAGGGGGCATATTGTGTAGGAGGATGAGCATGCCCTCTATTTTTGTTCATATTGTGCCTCCTCTCAGATCTTAATTATTTGCTTTTCTTGACGAGGTTTGGCATCTGGGTTTTTCTTTAATCGGTGCGTTTATGGTATTTTGGATTTGGATCTTTGATTCACTTTTCAAGTCTAGACATTTATCAGATTTTGTTACTGAATCTGTTTCTGGGCTTTTCCTTCCTGTTTTTTTTTTTTTCCCCCCTTTTGTTGACATTTTAATTCCCAGGCTTGGTGTTGTTAAGGTTGCTTGGTTGATTGATAGTTTAAGGATCTTTTACTTTTTTAATCTGCCAGAATATAGGAGTTAAAAGTGTTCAAATAAGGTATTGTAGTGGTTTTTTGCCTGCGTTCGTTCAATTATAATGCAATTAACTTCCATTCAACGCCTGCATTTCGTTATACTAATGTTGATGATGTTCAAATTATGCGTTGCGCTATGAATTGCATCCTGTTTAAAACTTAAAATAATTGACATGCATGTATGATTGCTTTTCTGAATTAGATGAATTATTGCCCAATTTGTGATTGTTATTTCTGGGATTTGCTACTGAGTTAGCTTAGTTTTGCTTTGTAGAGAGGAAAGAAAAATGCAATCTGATAATGGCAAGCTATTCATTGGTGGAATTTCTTGGGACACCAATGAAGATCGACTCAAGGATTACTTTGGGTCTTTTGGAGAGCTAGTGGAGGTTGTCATCATGAAGGATCGAACCACAGGGCGTGCCCGTGGATTTGGTTTTGTTGTTTTTGCTGATCCAAATGTTGCAGACAGAGTCATAAAGGAAAAGCATAACATTGATGGCAGGATGGTGAGTGTCTGCTCAAGTCTAATTAAAAGCTCTTGATTGATATGTAATTTATGACCATTGGTTCGATTGTTATTTTCCCATGAAAGCATGAATCCAATATCTAACTGCAGCAGTTTTATAGTTCTGAGTTACATTCAATTTGTTTTCAAATTGAGCCATACAATCAAGTGGAGCTAGCTTGAGCTACTTTATTTTCTTTTCTTCTGTTGCATATGTTATCATTGAAAGTTCCATTGCTTAGTCTTTGATGTTTTTTACGGTTAACTGTTCACCCTAGGTGGAAGCGAAAAAGGCTGTTCCTAGGGATAACCAGAACATTCTTACCAGAAACAATGGTAGTAGCACCCATGGCTCTCCAGGTCCAGTTCGCACAAGGAAGATTTTTGTAGGAGGTTTAGCATCTACAGTTACAGAGAGTGATTTTAAGAAGTATTTTGATCAGTTTGGAACAGTTACAGATGTTGTGGTAATGTATGATCACAACACTCAGAGGCCACGGGGATTTGGATTCATTACATATGATTCTGAGGAGGCAGTGGACAAAGTATTGACAAAGACATTTCATGAACTAAATGGAAAAACGGTTGAGGTTAAGAAAGCAGTTCCCAAAGAGTTATCACCTGGACCTAGTCGTAGCCCACTGGGTGGATATAACTATGGTCTGAGTAGGTCAAATAGCTTCCTTAATGGCTTCACTCAGGGATACACTCCTAGTACGATCGGAGGCTATGGACTTAGGATGGATAGTAGATTTAGTCCAGTGGCTAGTGGCCGAGGTGGGTTTCCACCATTTGGTTCTGGTTATGGAATGGATATAAATTTTGAGCCAGCATTAAGCCCTACTTATGGGGGGAGTGCAACTTTTACCAGCAATCTCAGCTATGGGCGAGGAGCGAGCCCTTACTATATTGGCAATACAAATAGGTTTGCTAGTCCTCCTGTACGTTATGATGGAGGCAATGGAGGTAGTACTTCCTTTTTCAGCTCAGTAAGTAGGAACTTGTGGAGTGATGGGGGACTTAACTATAATACCAGTTCTGGAAGTTCTAATGCATATGCAGCAACTGGAGGTGGAAGTTTTGGAGGAAGCACTTTTGGCAGTAGTGGAGTTAACTGGGGTTCTTTGCCACTTTCTGGTCAAGGTGGAGGAAATAATGTCTCCACTAGCAGTCTGAATTTTGGCTATGGAGATGGTGAAAACAGTGTAGGTTTGGGCACAGGTGGCTATGGAAGAAGCACTGGGAATGCTATGGCCCCAACATCATCATATGCTGCATCAAATGGTGCTTTTAGTGGAACGTTAACTAAAATTTATGCTGGAGGTTCTGATTATGCAGACTCCACTTGGAGATCATCAAATTCTGATCGAGAAGGATCTGGCTCCTTTGGTTATGGACTTGGAAATGCCACTTCGAATGTTTCAGTTAAAAATTCTCCTGGTCTTGTTGGTGGTTATAGTGTTAATAAAAGACAGTCAAATAGAGGTAAGAACTCCTTGTCATGTGTATCCATTCAACTGTTGCCTCTGTTTATCTGTGCATTTTGATCTTGGGGATCTAATTATTGAAATTGAACCATTACGACAGATGTTTATGCAATAGTTTTTGGATCTTGAAACCCTAAAGAGGACAAGGATCGCCTACACAAATGTTCATCAGAACATTCATATCTTTAAATCATGATGAGATCAATTAAAAGTGGGTGTCTTTTTGTGTGAACCTATTTGCTTTTAGCTTTTCTTAGCGTAGTCTTTAATGCAATCCCTTCAATCATATGCCATTGAACCAACACTTTTTTGTTTATGTATAGCTCAAAAAAGGAATCTTGTTGAGGCATTTTATGCAATTGCTGAAGGATTCAATGGTTCTATTAACGAAAAGATAACCAAGGATATATTGGCAGAAACTCATATAGCTTAGTTTGGTTTAGATTTAAATTAAAATATTGTTAACCTGGGTCACATAAAGAGGGTAAAAATTTGCTTAGGAGAGGACATCCTACATTTAGGAGGCCAAGGAGCTGTCCTTTTTGGATGCTCAAGCAATAGCCAACTTCTAAATACATTCTTGTTTCTAATGTTTACTTGTTAGTGATTTACTAGTTCATGTCTTATCTTTTCTATTTTTGTGAAGCGCTGTTTTAGATTCACAAAATTGATTTACTTATGCCACAGAAAAATCAAGGATAATAGATTCTTGTACATATGAGGACAAAATGACTTAACAAATATTTAAGGTGTTAGTTTTTAGGCAGATGGTTGCATACTTTCTACATCTTCATAGTCACACCTTTTAATTTTAACTTGTTTGAGAGTCATAATCTTTTCTTACAATAACCATTGCATTCTGTCACATGGTATTTAGATCTACTTCATAAATGTTTCTTTCTTCAACTGGAATCAAACTGCTTATCATTGTTTGTATTTAATTACTGGGCCATCATGGTTGGTATTGAATTGAAATTGCTAACTCTTATCCATAGGATTTTGTTCTTCTGTGAAAAGTTGTATCTCAACTAGTAAGGCTTGCATAGTAATTAAGATGCACTTGTGTTTCGTCAACTTCTTTTATCTATCTGGTTAAAAGCAAGATAAGGAAAAACTTACGATTTTGGAATTGACAAATTTAATTTCTTGTGGTGAATGCGTAATTGGTTGGTGCTATTCTATTCTAAGAAACAGGTTTATGAATGATTCCTATCTTTGCTTATAAGAATTATTTTCCTGAACACCATCCTGGATTGTACTTCTCTTCTTTAGGGTGCATTTGTTGGGAGACATAGTCAGTTGAAATGACTCGTATTTTAGTTTACTATATTTGGTATCTTTTGTGACATCAAGAAACATTAGGGGTTAAATTTAATCAAACAACGTTTACATGGCACTAGTGGGGGCTACGTTAAAGTATTGAAAAGTTACAAAGTCTAAAGTTTGTGAAGAGAATAGTTCTTATACCTGCGTCAGTCTCTCTCTCTCCCTCTTTCTTTGTGTCCCTTTTGATGTTTTTCTTCAACAGCAAAACTTTATTTGTTTCGTATGTAATCTTACACATGAAAACATGCTTAATGTTTATCCATGTAAATATCATTCTTGTAACATGAAAATTTATTTTGTTAGCCCTTTATAAACACTCTTTAGGATTTAGTTAGAAAATTTTGAGAAATATGTGATCTGATGCCAATTTTATGGTTACAATAATTATAGTTGGTTTTCAGCAAAATAGTTTGAATGACCTAAGGATTTGGATGCTGGGTGTGAATGCTTATTAATTATGTAGCTGTATTTTCTTGTGTTGGTCAACACGTGTCTACAAAATTTGAACACCTTGCTTATTTGTTTACAACTGATTATCATTGACTGATAAATTTTTTTTTCTTCATTCATTTTTAATAACGCTTCCATCCCCATTCTTGATTTATATTGGTCCAGGAATTGCTGCCTAGGAGTTTATTTTGGTTTTCAAGATATTGTAGCAAAGATAGTTTGGAGAAGCAGGTGAACTGTGAATTTCTGCACTTCCCCTCTATAATATTTTCGGTCAAAGAAAATTGGTCATAGCTAACTGGAGTGCCTGTTTTGAAGAACTAAAGTTAGAAGTATAAGGGATTTTGTGCTAAGGTTTGAGTTCTGAATTACCCCTCTTGGTTTTTGTTTTATTTTGAGTGAGATGTAAAAGCAGCTTGCGGGATATAGTAAAAAATGTATTATGCATCTCTGTTGAGGCAGCGATACAAAAAGATCATAGACTACTCTTTTTCCGTTCTTTCCTCTTAGATTTTAATGTTCTGTAATATCTGGCAGTATTTGTCGATTCTTGTCAGGTATACTTTGAATTGTCCCATTGTTGGGTTTCCTTCTAAAAGGATTGTACTTGGGGTTCTTGTTGATTTTATTAGTGTGAAACATTATAGGGTTCCCATGAATAAGTCATCACATTATTATTCTTTTTATGAGAATATTGATTAAAACTTGTCACTCTGTAGAATAGACCATATGGGAATATTTATTTTCATTTCTTGATTTCAATAGTTTGGCAAGAACTAAGAACCTGAATGCTTTGGACAGCTCATTGTACAACTAGTTTAGATAAAACTAGTGTAGTTGGTCGGTTTCTGTTAAACATGTGCACATTGTACTTATGTGTATAGTTTTTAATTCTGATTCTGCTTGTAATTGTCACAAATCATCATTGCCCAAGTTAAGGATTTTAGTTCTTTTTGTTAGGCTCTCTATGTAGTGATACACGTAAAATAGTAGAATCTCTTTTGAAAAGTAATGTAACTAACTTTTAAGTAATAAACTGATTTCTTGCTTCTATCTTTACCTGTTGATTCTCTTACTTTTCTTTGCATCCTAGAATTGCAATTAAATCAAAATGAGTAAACCTTAAATTTGCAAGGAAGATGGATTAGTATTATAGGAATTAAAGAAATATAGGGCTTATTCAGCATAATTCCTTTGTTGAGGAAGTCTAAAATAACATTAATAAGTTCATTTTCAATGATGTGTTAAAACATTTTGAAAGAAGTGTTTATTAAGACTATTAGGCCTAGGAGTTTGGTGGTTGTTAAATTGATAGACAGGCAGGCAATAGGAATGAAGTTTGTAAAGAAACATCATTGCAATCCCAACGTTCAGGATCTTAAAGAACATGTGTTGTAGATGACAGAGAGATTAGTCGTTTCCTTGGGGCTTTCACTAAAGCCATTAAGTGTAAAGTTTTTGTATTTAGCTAGCACGTAGCTAGACTTCATAATTTTGGACCTTCTTTTAAAATTCTCCAAGCTTCACACATTTTTATTTTCTCTACAGTATAAAATTAAGATATTAGATAAACTTTTTCATATGAATGCATTTATAATTCGAAACAACACTATTTTATGTCGATGTGAAATAGGCATTTTATGATTAATATATGCATCGATTAAATAAAAAATTTTAAGTTCTTTTAGTTTTCATATAATGAATTTTATGATTAATATATACGCGAATCAACAAAATCAGTTTAGGTAAACTGAAAAAGTAGGGGGTGAGAGTTGGCAGAGGAAAATGAACGAAGGGTAGTGATCGTTCACAATTGAATTAGAAAACTGAAGATGAAGGGGTTCATGTCATTTTAAAAAAAAGGAAGTCGTTTACTTATGTGATAAATATACGTCGTTTTATTAATTAAGATTTGTTTTATTAATTACAACTGACATATACTAATAATAAAGGCTTCAGAATATGTGGCATGTCATGTTATCAAATTTAACAGAGAAACTAATTAGGTTATAATTGAAAAAATTGAAAATTTAAACATTTGGTTGTTAGTTTTTAAATTTTGGACTATAATTGTAAAATTGAGCAAAGTTTGGGATTTTTTGTAATTAACCTAATTTTAATCTTAAATTAATTATTTATCATAATTATTAAAAATAAAAAGATATTAATATTAATATAATTAAAATTTATACACCTAGGGGTCGTTTGGTTTTACTTATGTTTTTCTGTTGTTGTTTTTGGTTTCTATTTTCTATTTTTAGTTTCCGTTTTTTTTTCTAAAAAAACAAAAACCTATTTAGTTGAGATTTGTAATAGAAAAATTGAAAACAAAAACCTGTTTGGTTAAAATTTCTAATAAAAAACTGAAAACAAAATTATTTTTATTTTTATTATTCTTATAATTATTCTTATTATTATTATTATTATTAATTTAATTATTA
>JANITX010000010.1:17883063-17893417 GCA_027564395.1 Erythroxylum ulei | reverse complement strand
TCATGAATCAATAAAGGTTCGAAGGGTATTACCCTTTACAATTGAAATAAAAACTTAGCTACACATACCTAGTAAAACGTTGTTATCACCGATGGTCTAAAACAATTGAGTTCCTTTCTAAAAGAATTAAAAGCAAGATGTGGCTAGGAAGGATGACAACTCATGAGAGTAAAGACGCCTCCCCCTCTGGACAAAAGTAGTATATATATATGTATTATATCCATCCTAAAGTGGTTGACCTAATTGAGAAGCCAACTACCAATCAAATTCCTCCTCTTCACGTCAATTCACCCCCTTTGTAATTCCACTTCCGCATCTGCTTCACCAGCCCTCCAAAGTGGCGTGTCTTCATGAGGTGAACATTGACTCATCTTTAAGTAACCAATTGAGCCGTGCCATGTCATCCAAGAGCTTTGAAAAATGATTGAAGTTTTGTTAGCTTAGAGCTGTGTTTTTGACAGTACACCTGGGTAAATTTCGACTGAGCATAAAAATCAAACGGTGACGATTCAAGAGCTCAAATTTTATCAGTAGATTTGTCTTTGAGTTAGCTTCAATTTGAGACTTGAATCACTGAATTCCGCCATCTGAGTCAAAAGTTATGATAGAAACATCGTCGAAAGGTCATTCTGGAAATCCAAAAATCTGATGCACTTTTGGGAATTTATTTCTCCTTAATTCCAGCTCCTAAAAATCTGCAATTGGTCCCAAAAATTCTTTCAATGAGTCAAGAATTTAAGTATGAAATTTCAAAAATTTTGGCTAAGCCAATTTCAAGATAAAAATCCTACAATGACTAGAGATCAAGTCTGCCAGAAATCCAAAAACAATGCAATTCAAGTCTATTTGTTTCATTTATGCATTTTACGTCAACGAAATCCAAATAATTCTAAAACATGATAAACCGGCTATAAATAAGCATAAAATGAATATAAATCACTTTGAATTAAATTCTAAAAATATATAAAAATATGAGTGTATCATTGAACATTTTTTATTGAATACTTTAAATGGAACTTGAAGTGGCGGGACTCATAGCTTAGGACTGAGAGACGTGAAAGGTACATTCATAAATGTAAGAATAGAAAATGAGTTTTAATAAATTGCGATTATTTTATAGAATTTATTATGCTATATTTTACATCATATTTAAAATAAATACTAAAACTTAAAAATAAGCAGAAGATATAATTTTAAATTATTTTGGGATATTACGAATATTAGTATTTGTGGACCAAAATAAAACAAAATTTTATTTAAATTTTTAAAAAGTATATTTAAAAAAGAATACTAAAAAATTACTAATTATTAATTTAGTATAGATAAGAAAGTTTTTTAAAGAAATTTTAGAATATTTTAAGGAGTGATGTCTAAACTTTAAAAGAGTACATTTAAAGAAGGACAGTTAAAAAGTTATTAATTAGTAACATCAGGTCCAATTGACGCTAAGCCATGCTTGGACTCCACCTGAGACTCGACCAGCCCAAAAACTAGACTCGAGGCCTCAGGTCCAATTGATGCCCCTACAATTTAGTATAGGTAAAAATTTTGTTTAAGATAATTTAAGAGTGTTTTAAGGAGAGATATTTGTACTTTAAAGAAGCATATTAAATAAATTAAAAAATTATTAATTAGTAATTTAGTATGTTATTTTAAGTTTTATGTTATATTCATATTTAGTTTGAATTATTAGATTAGGTATATTATTAATTTATTATATAATAATAATAGATACTGATATATTTTTATTTTTATTTATTTATTATTTATTATATATCAATTTTATAACTGTTAAATATTAATCAAAATTTTAAACTTTAAACTTGTTTTTTAACTGATTTAGAAAAAAAAAAGTATAAATTGAAAGGATGATTATGTCCGATGAAGGCTACAAAACATGAATCTAGCGGCGTTTTCTTTCCGTTTAAAGTGCCTGCGCAACAATCAGGCAGCTACGAATAGCAGACATCTGGTACAATACAACTTACCGTACAGAAGTGGAACTCTTGCGGTACAAGAAAGCTTATAGGAAAAGCTTTACAATAATCAAATACAACTTCGAATTTCCCTCGCAAACCAAATGTCCTAAAATTCCCAATCCCTTTCCCTCCAATTCCCAAACAATACTTTCAAATCTTTGAACCCAACAGACGCTCGACTCTATTTATGTCAAACATGAAATTATTCTCTTCCTCAATTTCAGTCCGTCCTTTCCAATCTCTCAAACCCTAGCTTTTGCTCCCCCTAACCTCCGATGGCTGCTATTAAGTCTTCCATTTCATTCCCTCCTATTGATCCGTCGGGACCGTTCCAGCGTGCTTCCGGCGAGGTCCATGTAATTGTTGGTCCCATGTTCGCTGGGAAAACCACTGCTCTCCTCCGTCGGGTCAATGCTGAAGGCATCAAGGGAAGGTCTGTTTTCACTATCAGGAAATTAGTGACCACTTTTTTTTGTTGTTTTAAATTTGTGATCCAGTAATTCGAGACTAGTGGGGTTGTTTTGTTTTTGTTTTTCTTTTTAATAAAATTGTTTCTGGTAAGATGTGAAACTGATGTGCAGAAATGTGGCAATGGTGAAGTCGAGCAAGGATACAAGATACGCAGTAGATCATGTGGTGACACATGATGGCTCGAAGTTTCCCTGTTGGGCTTTGCCTAATCTCGCCTCCTTAAGACAAAAGCTTGGAGATGATGCTTATAGAAAGGTATACTTTTTAGTATCTACTAATTTGACGCGTGTTGTCTTCTCATTGCCTATATTGCCAGGTTGAGGTGATTGGTATTGATGAAGCCCAATTCTTTGACGATCTTTATGAGTTTTGCTGCAAGGCTGCTGATCATGATGGGAAAACTGTAATTATAGCAGGTCTCGACGGAGATTACTTGAGGTGCTGGTCATTTAGCTTTCCAAATGTTGTGTTTTTTCCGCTATTTTTGTCACCCTGACTCTCTGATGTAATTGGCAGGAAGAGCTTTGGGTCGGTGCTTGACATAATTCCTCTGGCAGACACTGTGACCAAGTTGACTGCCAGATGCGAACTCTGCGGCAAGAAAGCCTTTTTTACCTTGAGGAAAATAGTAGAGACTAAGATACATCTGATTGGTGGGGCTGATATTTACATGCCCGTCTGTCGTCAACACTATGTCAACGGGCAATTAGTTATGGAAGCTACCAAGAATGTCCTGGAATCACGCAAACATTTTGAGGTACCTGCAGCCATGCATTGACTCTTAACATCGTCATCAGACATATGTACCAAAGGATGGATGGATGAGCTCTAGTTTCATCCTATATGTACATCCTGTGAAAATTGTAATTAACTTTTATCTGAACAAGACTTGGGTTTCGAAATGTTTTGCTACTCAATTCTGAGCTTTTACCCCATCGTGTTCTCGCTGCAAGAGCACCAGTAATCTTTACCAATCTGGATGAGCATTTAGAATGTGCCCGGCAAAAATTCTGATATTTAATGTTATGAATAACTTGGTATTGGATTTAGTTTTGGTGTTAATATTGGGTATTGTTTTGAATATTTTTTAAATTTATAAAATTGTAAAAAATCCTTCAAATTCATATTTTATGTAAAAGAAGGGAATAACATATTAATTAAAAAAGAAAATTGGTTAAAGCTGAAGAAGAAAGATAATGAGAAGTGACCAAGATGAAGTTTCAATATTTAGTAGGTAAAACACATGCTCCAGAGTGACAATGATGGGAATTCAAAAGCATTTCAAATGATGTTATAGAACAAATATTGCAAACAAAATACATATAACATTATGAACCAAAATATAACTACTACAATGCCTAAATTTTCAATCAAAGCATAACTAATACCAATGTCTTAGTTCTCAAACCAATTACAACTAATACATGTAACCATAACTTGGTTGTACAAATTCTAAGTTAAATCATAACAAATATAATGTCTAAATTCATTAACAAATGATTTAATGTGCATTTGATTCACCATCAACAACTTGATATTTTCTTGGAACAAATCTTTTAACCCTCAATTTGATCCTCCTCCTAGTTTGAGTTATATTGCCAGTTGTATTTTGTGAAGCTTGAGTTATAACTGCATTATTGTTTGGAGGTTTGGGAAATTTGACATTGACTTCCACCCATTTATGAAGCATAAAAAACAAAAGACATAATATCAGAGCATATAATATAATTACATATAAGTAGTGTAAAGATTTATTTAAGTGAGAAACATTAAATTAAATGTTCCCACTAATTTCCCTAATTGTTACTCCTTATCTAGCTTCCTGTACAAACATAAGCAATTATGTTTTTAAATAATTTGGAGAGAATTACTTGAAATTAAATATGAATATTCATTAACCACCCACTTCTCCTTTCTTAAGATTAAAGATGTAGTATTTGGGTCTATAAATACTTATTGTGTGGGTCTTTGAATTGAACAGCTACTAATATTGGATGAAGAGACTTCATTTTTTAATGGCCTTCATCTTTTTCATTGTAGTGTACATGTATGTACACTTTATGATGAACAAAATGACATTTAATAAGCTTTTGAAATAAAGAAAAACCAAAAAATTAACAATCACCTGAACAATTTTAGGTTACCTCTAAGGTTGATCCTTATTTTTGTACTCTTTTATGTTGTGATCAACTTCATAATAATGATGACATCTAATAGCTACTCCATCCTTGCTTAATTTGTTTGGATTTTCTTTAGTCTTACCCCTTTTTAAAGCCTTTTTGGGTCTTCCAGGCATCTTCTTCATCAATTGAGGTAATATCGGCTGTATATTTTCAATATTTGTCCAAAATTTGGACCAATGATATATGCCATAACATATTGATAACTTTTCAAATGACATTCATACTTGTAGTATCGATTGACATAAGTATCATTATCCTCCCTCTAATATGATATACAAGCCATAACATGATTACATCGAATTCCTATTAAATCTTAAAGTCTAAATTGACAAGTTTGTACTTTTAAATTAGCAATAAACTTATCATTAATAACAATTTCTTGTTGCAAGTTTTAAGAATAAAAGAAGAGATCAAAGTAAGCTTCATTAAAAAGAAGAAGTACTTAGAGAAAAAAAAACCTCCTCTCTACCTGCTATTTGTTCACACTTTATGAAGCTAGGTGGTGGATGTATGTTAAAGAATAAATTAGATACAGAAGAGAATGCGTATTCAGTTTAGAATGTAGGTACAGCTTGAGAAAACACAAGAAGAAAAAGATACATAGAATCCCGAGTGAGAGAGATAAAAAGAAAACAACATTTCATTCTGTTATAACATATTGACATAGTTTTTATAATTCAGCTTAAATACGATTGATATACGGTTCTATAGTTCGGGCGTATGTTTACAACGATGGACCTTATTTAAATGTAGTGTATAGTATTTAATTTTTAACGACTAGTGAAGTTTCCGATGTTCATTTCGTCATCGTCTTCTTCTTCATTTGCCTCTGCAACAATTCCCTTCCCCTTAACATCTCTGTCAACCAAATTGACTTCTTGAAAATGTTTATGAAGATCAAAGAGATATTCCCACGTCGCATTGGTGTCATCTTCGTCTGACCATTGAATTAGCCACTGAGTTATTGCGCGATTGTTTCTCTTAGTCATGCGTCTTCCCAATACCGCTATTGGTGTTCGTTCGATTGGAATGATAAACTCAGGTAATGCCGAAGATGTGCTGCCTTGCTCCATGTTAGCTTTCTTCAACTGTGATACGTGAAACACAAGGTGAATCTGCGATTCTGAAAGCAACTCTAGTTTATACACCACCTTACCAATGCATTGTATTACCCTATATGGTCCATAATAAAGCGACGACAATTTCTGGTTACTTCTTCTCTGTAGCAAATGCTGCTTATACAGTTGTAACTTCAGTAACACCAAGTCGCCAACCTGAAACTCCCTTTCGGATCGTTTAGAATCTGCATATTGCTTCATCCTATTTTGGGCTCTCTGCAAATGGAATTTTGTCACCTTAGTCATTACTTCTTTATGTTGCGGAACCTGATCCGCCTCTACCATCTTTGAATCTCTCGATATGTAAGGTGTATAAATCGGTGGCGACTAGCGGTATAAAACTTCAATTGGCATTGAATTGATGGATGATTGGTATGTCGTGTTATATCACCATTCAACCAACGCCATCCAATCACTCCATCGCTTGGGCTCTTCACCACAGAAACATCAGAGATAGGTCTCTAGAATTTTGTTCACCGCTTCTATAAGGCCATCAGTCTGAGGATGATAGATGGTGGAGTACTTCAATTGAACACCCTACAGTTGAAGCAACTCTTACCAAAATTTGCTCAAAATTACAAGGTCTTGGTCACTGATGATGGACTCTGGCATTCCATGTAGTTTAAACACGTTGTTGAGGAATAATTCTGCTATGTCACAAGCAGAATATTGGTGTTTAACCGGATGAAATGAGAGTATTTCATGAACCTATCCACCACCACAAAAATGATAGTCTTCCCTTTCGATCAAAGATGTCTTTCAATGAAGTCGACACTAACTTCTCTCCAACTACCCTCTGGTATTTTGATAGGCTGTAGTAAACTTGGGTATGCTGAACTATCTTGTTTGTTCCTCTGACAAATTATGCATGCCTGAACATAATTTCTCACGTCCCGAGCCATCCCCTTTTAGAAGAACATGTTTTGTAATTTCTTCGTCATTGCCACTGCACCTGCACGTCCCCCCATAGCGTCGTCATGACTGATGGCAATAATTTGTTGTCGAAGCAATTGGTTAGCTCCTACTACTAGACAACCCTTCCATCTCAATAGACCCTCCTTCCATTCATATACCTCTACTTTCATGTGTCCCGATTCCAACTGTTTAGTAATTTCCCTAGTTGCTTGGTCCTCCTCCCAACTCTTCTTAATTGCATCTAATAACTCTCCCTGGACTTGTGATATTGAGAACATCAACATTTTTGTACTGGTTATTTGAGAGAGGACGTCTGTGGCAACGTTCTCCTTTCCACTCTGATACTACACTTCGAAGTCATAGCCAAGGAGTTTCAGAAGCACGACTATTGGAGTGGAGTTGATAATCGTTGCTCTAATAAATATTTAAGACTACGATTACCGCCAGAAATTATTTCTCATAAGTGTATAGTCTGTGATGTCTTTTAGCCAACGACTTATTGAGAAAGATAATCGGGTGACCTTCTTGCTACAAGATAACGCCTATCCCTTGACCATTTGCATCGGCCTCCACCACAAAAGGTTTAGAAAAATCTGGCAAGGTTAACATCGGTGCCGATGTAATTTTTTTTCAATGTTTTAAAAGAAATTCTCTCTTCTTGTTGCCAATTCCAATTAGCTATTCATTCCTTTTTCAATAAATTAGTCAATGGCTTGTCTATTAATCTGCATCCTTTAATAAACCGTCGATAATATCCCGTAATACCTAGAAAACTCCTTAACTCCGTAATTCCCTTAGGTTCCGACCACTCTTCTATCATCTTAACCTTCTGACTTTCTGTTGCGACTCCTTCTTCTGAGATTGTATATCCTAGATACTCAATTTGATGTGCCCCAAAAATACATTTACTTCCTTTCAAGAACAACCGATTGTCTTTCAACATTTGCATAGCCATCCAGATATGTTCAACATATTGTTGTAGAGATGGGCTATAAATGAGTATATCGTTAAAAAAAAACCCAGTAAATGATGCAAAAATGGCTTGAATAATTCGTTCATCAATCTCTGAAATGTTGAAGGAGTGTTTGTCAAGTCGAATGGCATAACCAAAAACTTATAGTGGCCCTCGTATGTTCTGAACACTGTTTTAGGAATATCCTCCGGTTGCATCCGGATTTGATAATACCCTTAGCGCAGGTCAAACTTGGTGAGCCAGCTAGCCCCATGTAGCTCATCTAATAGTTCTTCAATCAAATTTATCTTTTACCATATATTTGTTAAGTTCCTCGTAGTCCACGCACATGCGCCATGTATCACCCTCCTTCTTCACCAAAATGACAGGCGATGCGCAAGGTCCGTAACTGTGTCGAATGAACCCCTGTTTCATAAGGTCCCTCACTGTCGATTCTATCACATCCTTCTATACTCTAGAGTACCGGTATGGTCGCAATTTAAATGTTTCAACCGCCTTTCCTTTCGAACAATCTGGTGGTTTTGTTTGTGTCTATGGTAAACTGAGCCCCTTACATCATCCATGCAAAATTCCTACAATGTTGATGGCATTTCAATTATAAGCCACCACATACTGTTATAGATATTGGTTTTATCTCTTGTATGTTGCACCCTCCTTTTTTAACAACTGATAAATCCACGAAATTATGTGTTTTGCCATTATCGATCAGAATGTAGATTTGTCGTCTCTGATACATGCCTACCACTCTCATCTATTTGAACTCCATATCCCCCGAATATCCCAATATAGCTTGCATGGAAGCTATAGGGCCATCGTTTTCTTTTGGCCCTCCAACACTTCCTCTTTTAGTTTAGGTGGGTTTGTTTTCTTTTGGCCCTCCAACACTTCCTCTTTTAGTTTAGGTGGGTTTTTTGCACTACCGTCCTCTCTAGAAATCACACAAAATTGTAATTGCCTCTTCTTACATTTGTGACCCAATGTGTATTTCTCATCACACTAGAAATAGAGCCCCTTTGCTCTCTTCTCATCGAAATCTCTACTGATAATTTGCCTTTATGGATTAAAAGGTCTTATCGAAGAAGAGCATCGTGATGTTGTCATTGGGGTCAGTAACAATCCCTCCAAACTTGAGTTCCTTGCTATGTTAGTGGTTGGTTGCCCTTTTGAATGTAAGTTAGAATGACCACTAGTATTCATGTTCTTTGTGGAGTTGTTTTGATTCAATAGAGTATTGTTTGCAGATGTCAGTATGGCTTCTTACTTCTGGGCCAGCGTGTATGCCTGGTGCAAGGACTTTGGTTCATGTAGCTTCACCGTCACACCAATTTCTGGTCGAAGTCCTTTAATAAAGAACCCGACTAAGTATTCTTCTAGTAAAGACAGCCAGTTGGAATGGTGATCAAACAGTGAGTAATACTCCAATACCGTTCCATCCTGTTTTAAATCCTAAAAATTACCTCCATCTTGTTACAGTTTCTGATATATAGTCGATACCATTCTTGCGCCCACTCATCCATATGTAGAATAACAACACTCACCTTCGTTCTTTTCGGAGTTTGATCCAAAGAAAATTATTGTTCACAATAATAGAGCCATAGCTTGACATTCTCACTGTCAAACGATGGAAATTCAATTCGATTCATCCTCGTCGACGTCACCCTTTCTTCTTCCATCAGTCTCTGAGAGCTACTATGAGATGTCGGGTCTACTGCTCAGATGTCTCCTCTTATTTTTTGTAACGTTTGTAGAATCATATTTCTTAATTCCGACTTTTCATTTTCCACCTTTTCAGTTCTATTTTGCATCTCTAAAAACATTTGTTCACTCCTATCCTGTGATTCCAAAAACATTCTCTCCATCATCCCCTTCAAATTATCCTCCATTTTACGTAGTTCTGCACTTCTTGTACCCTCAACCATGGTGTCTCTTAGATTCGAATGCTTTGATACCAAATTATTGAAAGAATAAGCTAGATACAAAAAAGAACGCGTACCTGGTTTAGAATGTAGGTACAGCTTAAGAAAACATGAGAAGAAAGGAAAGACACATAGAATCCCGAGAGAGAGAGAGAGAGAGAGAGAAGGAAAACAACATTTCATTATGTTATAACATACTGACATAGCCATTACAATTCAGCTTAAATACAGCTGATATACACTTCTGTAGTTCAGGCGTATGTTTACAACAATGGACCTTATTTAAACGCAGTATATAGTATTTAATTTTTAATGACTAGTGAAGTTTCCGTTGTTCATTTTTTATCATCTTCTTCTTCATTTGCCTCTACAACAATGTCTTCCTTTACACTTTCTCCGTTCCTTGCATTTCTTGCATGCTACTATGCTTCCTTCTGCCAACCTTATTCTCTCCTTATTGATCTTCTCCCTACTTAATTCCGTCTGCATTTTTATAGACGCTTTCCTTAAGGCATTTTTGTCTTTGGTCTTATCTTTAACATCTCCCACATCTCGTTCTTTCCATTTTTAGCAACGAACTTTTAGACATCTTTCTTTGCTACACTGCTTTTTACCTATCTAGGAAATGTGTAACATCCCGTTACCAGCTGAGAGGTTAGAATAGTAAATAGGAGTGATCATTGAGAGTTTAGAAATGCATTTGCATGCTCATGCATATTGTAACATACACATACATGTGAGCAGTGAAATTTTTGCACATGAAAATAATTGTACATGCATTCATGACAGTTCCCGGTAT
>JANITX010000010.1:17814610-17829741 GCA_027564395.1 Erythroxylum ulei | reverse complement strand
TGAGGTATAATTAAGGTATAATTGAGGTATAATTAATGGACTGTTATGAAGGTGTTTTGAATTTGATATGAAAGAGTTTTCTTTTGAATTTGGAAAAAAATAGGGATGTTAGTGTATATGTAAGAATGATTGTTAATCACATAAATGAATAGAATTTAGAGAGTTTTAATGTAACCAAGATGGAAGCTATATTAACATAAATTGAAGTAGCCTTTGAGAGTATGAATTATGGAAAAATTGAAGTGTTAATGATGATCTTAAGTAGATGAAATTTGTGGAGAATTGAGGGAAATTGGATAGTGCACATTTGGGCGCTCATCCCACAATCGTGGGAAGGTCCCCTGCGATCGTGGCCAAAGCTTTTAAATGATAATTTCAGTTTTGTGAATTTGTTGAACCAAATGAGGATAAGTCACTCTACATTGGTGTATTTTGACTTGATTAATTTGATAAGTTTAGGTTGTTAACTGATGTTATTACTTAATGGATGGATTGTCTTAATATCCATGTATTTAAATTTGGAAATTTTGAGTTGTTAAAGGAATAAAAGTGTTCTTATGAATGAAAATATAATACAAAGGATATGAGTAAGGTGCATTAGGTATGAAGGAATGAGAATTGGGAAATTATGTGAATGTATATTGCTAGAAAAGGTTGATGAATGTATGATTGATGAATTTAGAGTAATTTACTTAAGATATAAACCTGAATGCAAAGTGGTAATATACAAGCTATAATAATTGAACGATCAAGATTTGTGATTAAGAATACATACCTAGAAAGATCAATTGAGCACGTATTGAACATGACACATATACATGTGTAATGCTCGACTATAGACACACAAGTTGGTTGTCAAAATCCAGACATTGCTAGATTATCAAGGTAATAGCTATTATAAAGCGTACTGTGAGTTAACCTAGATGTGTAAATTCAATTATATGTGCTTTCGTTTGAATTGTATGTGTATTGTGGAATGTGTGAATAACTGAATGATGAATGCCATACTTAGATTTGAAAATTTTGATATATGGCATGAGCACATTGAATGAAAAGTACTGAAAGCATAATATGTGAATTGATGCAACTCTTTACATTGAAATGCATGATCAGATAAAGGATTTGTAATCGAAGTGGCCAATTTGTGGAAAAGAGCTTAAAGCTCAGGATTGTGCACAAAGAGCTACAGGCTTAGATAACAATAAGTTTGGTATCCACAACGGATATAGGATAGTATATGATATAAGTCTGGTATACACAACAGATACGAGGCAGTAAATTGGGTTGATAGGAGCTCGGTCACAACAAAGCAAGATAAAAAAGAAATCATGTGCATTTGCATATACAATTATACATGTATCATATGAATGATTGTGATGAAATTATTGAATTATTTTGAAATTGTGATATGCAACTGGTTGAAATATGACAAAATGTGATGTGGTATTTGATACTGGATTTTGTAATATACTTGATGAATTGAGTTATGTAATTTATTTTGGTGTTTTGACTTGAGTGAGCACATCAATGATGGTTCACTTATTGAATTCACAAACTTATCAAAATTGCAACGTTAATTTTTAGGTTCAAGGGAGATCTAGCTTCTAAAGCAATCTAATAGAATTCTGGTATTGTTATTTTGGGGACAAAAATGACTCAAAGGTCTGGTCAGTTGATACCTGTGAAGTCTAAATAGATATCTTTTGTATTAGCATTCCATATTATGACACACATTGTCTCTAGTGTGTAATTTTTGTTTTGTATGATGTACTAGGATTGAGTTAAAAAATGTTGTGTATGGTCTACTTGAATTCGAACTGTTAATGACATATATGACTTATTATGATTGTGAAGGAGATATGTATTTGGAATGCTTAAGTTATATTGATGCCTCAGACTGTATTTATGTGATTATTCTGATGTACCATTTTTGTAAAGTATAATCTGGATATGTTTGGACATATGTGCTATGAAAATGGTATGTTACAGATGAGTTGATGAATCGCTACAAATTCTATAAACTTCTCATCCTAGTGATAAGTTTTAGGTGATCACCATATGCTAAGAGTATTTACCTTATCCAATTGATAGCTCTATTAGTTAGGGTGTGCTCTTCTATTTCGGCTTCTTTATAAAGTTTGGTTTTTCTTTTCCTTTAAATGGAAATGAAGTCAATAGGCAAAGTTTAAGTTGACTAAGATTTAGTCATGGAGAATGGGTAGGAGGGTTGGTCAAAATTAGTTTGTCGTTTGAGTTGATAACATCTTAATAAGCTTTCATCCATAATAATACAACTCTAATATGTTTGAATATTATTAAAGTAATTATACATTTATAAATAATTTTTCTATATAATTAAGACACATATTCATATCGTATATATATACATACAGAGAGAGATCTTTCTGACTCTATTTTATTGCGAAATTTTGGATTGAATATAACGATAATGACGATGATGATGGGGAGAGAGAGAGAGAGAGAGAGAGAGAGAGTTCCAAACCAAAGATTGTCATTTCTAAAAGCTGTCATATCTTTCACGAGAAGTCTGCCATGGCTCGACTTTTCGATCTACTTAGTACTAGTTGCATTCCATGCCTCGACTTTTCGATCTACTTGGAAGTACTAGCTGCTTTTCATTTTGAAAGGACACTGGATTTTTCTTGTTAACAAGAACAAAAAGTAAGTTTGATAATGTTGTTGGTCGTAGTTAGGAAAATAAAAGGGTTGTCTGATGTCTTGAAAAGCTAAGAAGTTCTCGTTGCTGTGCAGCCTCGTAAGAATTCACTTGTTCTAATATGGTCTTACGAATCCATCTAGTTAAGTTATCAAATCATAATCTCACTTCTGCGTTTACAACAACACAGTGAAAAAGGCAGCAACTCAATCTGAGGGTGTGAATAATAGCTGGCCTATCTTCTTTTTGCCCTTAAACGATGGCTGAGTATGGACAATCCGTAGTTCTGGTGGACGGTTTCAAAAGCAATCTTATTCATCATTGCAATAAATAAACCAAAATTGAATGGATGAGATTGCACGAAAACAGAGCAACTAGAGAATTTAGTAGCAGAAGATTTTGTTCATGGTGGACGTGTTTCCATGTGAAGTATCAGGTTTGACGTGTAAAGGAAGCGATAGTCCAATGCAACAAAGTACAGTTTCAACCTAAACAAATTCAATGTTACAATGGTGCCAGAAGGCGGGCAGGTAACCTGTGTGATTGAAGCTTTTTGGTCTTTTTCTTACATAAAGTACAAAATGTCCACTTTCTGCATTGAATCAGATCCACTTCAATAAAATCAATCATAGAACGTGCCAATATTACTAGTAATATGTTAATGCATCGTCTAGAGGACTGGTTCAAAGTCCAACATGAACAAGTAACAACCAGTTATGTCGCACACGTGAGCGAAACGTACGGCGGCGTCGTTAGAAATAAGCTAGGGTAGAAGTATATATAAAAGAAAGAGATGAAACCAAAACTTCTTCAGTCAAGTTGCAATCTTGTTCCTCCTCCACCTACCTTTGTCGTAATCTCTCAAATTCCGAAGGTAACCCAAACCCATCTCTTTGCCTTTTGCCGCGTTCTTCGACATGATGATGTTCCTGGAAGAGCATGCAACTTTCGCACTTCCTGGATTTCCTGTTTTTATTTGCTTTCCCTTTTTGACAATTAGAAGAGACTTCTAAGTGTGTTTTTCTGATTGCATTTCTGATTGCATTGAATCTTCGTTTGTCGAGCTGATATGATTATTGTTTACTGTTCTTATTTTCTCTTTTATATTCCTTTTCATCTTAGGGGTCTCTCTCTCGTTTTTGTTGTATGCAATCATTTTGGTGCATAATATGGTTATAGATTTCTCCTCATGCGTGAAATTGTTTACATCTCGTTGCAATGGAGCTTGGACAATCACAACTCCGTCTCTAAGATTTATTTGCTAAAACGTTGAAATCCAAATCAGGACAGTATTTAATATGCAGTTGCAGACGTTTTCTTTGGTAGCTCAAGTTGACATGCAAAGCAGGACAGTATTGGTGTATTTCATAGTAACTCCTATGTCTTGTATTGTCTTCCTTTTAGTAAGACAGCTCTTTTCCTTCTTTGTTAAGAGAGAGAGAGAACATTTTACTATTTCTCTCTTTCAACACCATATCTGTTTTGCTTGACTATGATCAAAGAGAGTTTATTCAGTGATGTTGCAAAAGCTCAAAATTCTGCACATCTGGATCATGACCATGTTGTGCCTTTCACTTACATCTTTCTTCAACATTTATAGATGCCAGCAGTAAGACCCAGTTCGTCTGAGAGAGAAGGTGAACCATTTGTTGAAGTTGACCCCACTGGACGGTTCGGGCGGTATGCTGAACTTCTTGGTGTGGGTGCCATAAAGAAGGTCTATAGAGCATTTGACAAGGAAGAGGGCACAGAAGTGGCTTGGAATCAGGTAGGCTTGAGGCCATTTTCTGAAGACCCTGTGCTCATTAACCGTCTTCACTCAGAGGTTCAGTTGCTGAGATCATTGAAGAACATGTATATTATAGTGTGTTACAGTGCTTGGTTGGATCATGAGCATTGCAAACTTAATTTTATTACTGAGGTCTGCACCTCCGGAAATCTGAGAAACTACAGGAAGACACATACCCATGTGTCTTTAAAGGCCTTGAAGAAGTGGTCCAAGCAGGTGCTTGAGGGGTTGGAGTATCTTCATACGCATGATCCGTGCATCATTCATAGAGATCTTAATTGCAGTAACATTTTCGTAAATGGGAACATTGGGCAGGTATTGTACTCGCAACCTGTTCCTAAGCTCATTAATTATTAGCTCTTTTTGGCTGCAACTACATTGTTTCCATTGTGGGTGTAATATTCCTTGGTCTTACGTATCGAAAGATGGATGCTATTTATTTATTTGGCTTATTCATTCTAGATGAATATTAAGTTACTAGAGGTAGCGAGATTGCACTTTATGCTTCTTTTGTTTTGATGGAAGTTTAATGTCAAACTGTCAATTGAACTACGCCATCCTGACAAATGCTGTACCTGGTTTGCATTTACAAGTTGAATTAGTATTTCTGGAGGCTAAGCTTAATGGTCTATATGTACAGGTGAAAATAGGGGATTTGGGGTTCGCAACCATAGTAGACAAGAACCATGTAGCTCATACAATCATAGGGACACCAGAGTACATGGCCCCAGAGCTGTACGAGGAAGATTACACTGAGACGGTAGACATATACTCTTTCGGAATGTGCTTGCTTGAGATGGTGACAATGGAAATTCCTTACAGTGAGTGTGACAGTGTTGCAAAGATTTACAAGAAGGTGACTGCAGGAGTAAAGCCTCAGGCCCTGAACAAAATAGAAGATCCAGATGTGAAGGCCTTTATTGAGAAATGCATAGCTGACCATAGGGCAAGACCTTCAGCAACTCTTCTCTTGGAGGACCCCTTCTTTGATGAGGTCAATGATGATGAGAAAAATTCAGCAAGTTGATGGCACCGACTTACTGTTTAATGTAGTCTTCTCTTCTAGTAAGCTCTATTTTCTAAACTAATATATATAATCGTATGTAAGATGAATTATGAGGGTACGTATTAAGAAAAGAAAAACAAGTGTATACTTGTATGGTAGAGACAAGATGATCATTTTTATTTTGATTTGAGATTCCCATGATCAAGAACTTTTTTCACCTGTCCCTTCAATTAAAGTAAAAGTTGCATGTGTAACTATAACCGGGGCTGAAATTAGCTATACCAAAAAGCACTAAATTATACAACATCTATGCAAAAATATTGATCTTATTTGATATAATTAATATTTAATTATTATTTTAATTAAATTACTAAAATATTTATAACCTATTATAAATAACCTTAAGTTAACAATCCTTGTTTAACCTTATCTAGAACAATAATAGAGTTATACTACAGTGATTGAGATTAATCAGCTGTAAAAACAGTTCAAAGAAAAAGATAAAAGAAGATCAAGCTTTAAAAATTAATATTTACGTTTTATTATATTTTATATGTTAATTATATTATAAAATTTTAACTAATCATTAAAACAAAAAGTTTCATTATTATTTTTGAGTATAAAATTAATTTTCTTTCAGCAATATGACAACAAGTTTTAATTTTATAACTTGATTAAAATTATTTAGGTATTATTAATCTTAAATTTTAGAATTGTAATATAAAAGCTAAATATCTTATCTAAATCTGAGAAGTTTATATCGAAAATTACCATTTTATTTTAGCCAAAATGGGCAGTCACGATAAGCTAAAGCTGCCATTTTAGTTTTTGTTGTTTCCCCATGCTCAGACCTCGTAGCTCTTGTTGGTGACATTGTTGACACTTTGTTTGAGAGAGCACGGTATCTGAGCTCTTTGTTTCTGTTTTTCTTTTCCTTAGCTTTATTGTTTTAAGTTTCTTTTGCGAAAAAAAGAAGAAGATATACATAAGTTAACAAATATTATTTGAATCAAACTAGTTACCTTATTTTAAAATTATTAATTTTTCAAATAAATAATTTATAGTTATTCAATTATTTATTTCATGCATATTGGTAAAATAACAAAATTTTAAATTGTACCAATATAAAAAATAACCATATAGTAATTGGATGCAATTACTAGATAATTTCCTTTTTAGTAAATGAGCGACCAATATCTCACAATATATATACTCACTTAAAATTCACACAATCTTTATAATGAAGTAAAATAAAAAAATTAATTTTAAGATAAAAATATATAAATAATAAAATAATATTTTAAGTTAATGTTATTCTTTCCTATCTAATCACAATAAATAATAGTAACAGACAGAGAAATAGGCAGGATAACGGATTGCCTCTAGATCCTCTGTCATATTTTCAGTATACTAATTTTATCTCGTTTGATCTCAGTTATTTATTTATGTAAGACTTATAAAAATAAATGGTTGAGATCAAATATGATAAAATTGGTATAAACAAAATATACACTTCAGAAAACGTAACAAAGTATACTAATGAAACATCTTATATTACATTAATTATTTGATAATTAAAGTAAATATAATTAATGTATGTAAGTATTAATCATTAATTAAATTAATGATTAATTCAAAATATAATTTATTAATAACAAAACGGTACTTAATTTTAAAAGTAAAGTTCAAGGTTATCCTTATCTCGGTTTCAGACTCAACTAATTGACAGTTCAAATTACTTCTTAATCATATCTTTGGACCTAAAATTTTCCAAATTCTATTAGACTAATTTACGAAAAATTTCTAACCTAATTATACTAATAATCCAACATTATTCTCTTTTTTTAATTTATTGTCAATTATAAAAATAATATCCTTACTAACCTAACCTCCATAATTAGTAAAATATTTTTAACTAATTAAAAGTCTCATTTTACCCTCATTCATTTCAATTAACACAAAAATGCCCTTCTTGCAACTATATTCCAGATTTACCCTTCACTTTTATGAATTTCCTATTTTGCCCCCACATGCAACTTAAATTTTCAAAAGATGTTATTGTCTTCACCCTCCTCTCTTCTTCTCTCTACTCTTCTTTTTATCAAATTTTCAGCCATATTTTCTCCCTTTTTATCCCTTCATGCAACTTCAATTATTGTCTTAATCAATTACAACATGCAATCTAACTATAAACTAGTGTAGGATGATCAACAATCACAAATAAAATGACATAATAGTTGCTAGGATTTTTACCTAAGTGTAAGGCACTATGGGGTTGTCAACCTCTATAACTCCTTCCAATTTTTTTTGCAAAACAAACAAAATGAGGAAACTTGTGAGGAAAGAGTTATATGTAAATGAAAGATTGTGTTTTTAGACACACTTACCAATTGGAAATTTGAGAGAAAATGGAGAAGAAGGTGTTGTCTCGTTGGTGCTCTCAATGTTATTTCCATATGTATTTTTTATACAACTTATTAGTTATGGGCTAGGTTGGGCTATTTGATTTGCTTTAATTTATGATTGGGCTTTACAGATCTCCCTTTTTAAAACAGTTTCGTCATCGAAATTAAATTACGTACCTGAGGATCCAAACAAATGAGAATACTGACGCCAAACTTTATTCTCTACCTCCAAAGTCACCTCTCTTAGAGAATGATGATGACTCTACAAAACTCACGCCATCAGAATCTCTAGTCTCCTTAATTTCCTAATTTGTCTATCCAATATCTCTACTGGCACCTTCTTGTAAGTCATGTCATTTGTAACTTCAATCTTAGGCCTCAATATAATATGACTAGGATCCGATCTATAACATTGACATATGAAACACATCATGAATCTATGATAACTCTAGTGGTAATGCTAATATGTATGCTAACGGTCCCATAAATTGTACAAATTTCATATGGTCTGATATATCTCGGACTCAACTTCCCCCTCCTACCAAACCTCAGAATTTCACTCCAAGGTGATGCCTGAAGAAATACCATATCTCTAACATTGTACTCCATCTCCCGATGATGTTGATCGGCATATTTCTTTTGTCGATCTTGAGTTGTCTTTAAGCATTGGCTTACCACTTTTATTTTCTCCATTTTCTCTTGAACCAACTCTAGCCCCTCTAATAATCTGGCTCCCTCTATATCCCAATATATCGAATCTCTACGTGCCATATCGATGCCAGAGTGATAATGTAATATCACATCTCCTAAATTGCTGAGGGTTAGAAGATTAAGCTCATGCATATTGCATTAAATAAAATAAGTTATATCACTAGATGATTAATTTGGTGCATTAGGATATGAAATTTGTTATTCTATGTACATCTATGAGATTAGCATACACATATATAGATTATTATTTATAAATATGAGGAATAATTGAAAAATGTTTTATGTGCACTTAATTGACATATTTCGGGATACTTGGATATGATTTTGATGAATTAGCATTAAATTAGAAATTGATGGATTGAAGTTAGTGATTTAGAGTTAATTGAAAAAAAAAATCGAAAGTTTGAGGAGTCATTGTATAAATTGGCTTAGTAGAATTCTTAAATGATAAGATTGGTAACAAGTGGCCTTTTAAATTTGTGACAAATGGTACTTTAGACTTGTGACATGTGGAGCTTTAGAATGGTGACATATATAACTTTACAAAAGGTGACATATGTAACCCTACAATTGGTAACATATGTAGTCAAATAGAAACATATGGAGGCTTAAATGAGTGACATGTGGAGCCTAAGGTTAGTAACATATGGACCAATAGAAAAATAATACAAGGACCAATAGAATGGTGACACATAGACCAATAAAATGGTAACATATGGATTAGTTTGACTTTCTAGAGAAAATATATGTAAAAGGCAACATATGGGAGAGTGAGGGTCTACCGTGAGGTTAGAAGAGGGAGAAAAACAAAAAAGAGAGAGAGAGAGAAGGAAAGCAAAGAAAGGGAAGCAAAGAAGAGAAGGAAAGAAGTCACCAAGGTAAGTCGAAATCCTAGTTTCAATTTCATATTCCTCCTTTTGATATGTTTTACATACCTTTTAAGCATGAATTTGTATAAACTCAAAGAACGAAAGTTGTAGATATAGGTCTTAGTTTGATCCATGTGAAAGGGGCTTGATAAAATAGTGATTATAGCTTGAGTTATGCTTGTTTCCCTAATATTACCCGTGACAGACACCTGTATAGGAACCTTGTATTATTTCCTAATTTTTAAAGGGCTTTAGAGCCCAAATTAGTCGAAGTATAAACCATGAAAAATGATTATTGATGTCTTATTAATGCTTCTGTAAAATGGTTTCGCTAGAAGATGTCTTGATAATGATTTATTATGTTTGAGTATTAATTGCCAGCCTATTTTTTTACCAGAAACAAGACAGAATTTGGATGGGGGTTGTATTCCAAGGGGAGATTTTCTTCATCTAATTTTTGGATATATTAAGACTAATAAAGAGTAGTTTTTGGGGCACAAGAATCATAGTATTTGGATTTTTGTAGAGAGAGTTATGATTAAAAGAGGGAAGCTTGTTCATCAAGGAACATTAGGAAGAAAATGATAAAACATTGCACTTAAGGATTGCATACATATTCTCTCTATTCATTACCAGTGACCGATGTTCATATGGATGTCTACTAGGCTCTCAGAGTGATTGTCAATACCCATATATTGTTGAGACATTGAGACAATAGCTCATTGGAGTGTTCTACGAGTTAGCCTAAATGTTTCTCATTGGTTGATTTATTTATGGTTAAATGTCAGTTATTGAATTAATGCTTATACGATTGTTACAATTCCGAACATTGTTGGTCCGAGAAGTTTGATATTCAGGACTATCTATGGAAGTGTTTTTTATTTTATTGTCAATCTTTGACTACGTGAATAATTGTGAAATGCTTATTTGAATTGAATTGGTTGTGAATTTTGGACAATCTGTTACTGATAGAAGAAAAAGATATATGAGATGATTCATATAATTGCATTTGGCATTCATGATGAGATAATGGGATTTGTGATTAAAATGACCAACACACAGACATTTAGGGTGAAAAGCTCGTAATTAGGGCCTAAGGCTAGTAATAAGAACTCAAGGCTTAATGCTCGTAATGTGATCAGGGCTATAATGTTCGTTAAGATGGCCAGCAGAAATTTCTTTGAAACTCAGGGCTTGAATTGGCATATTTGATCACATCATAAGAATGAAAGCATATTTACATTTTCATATACATGTTTGAATAAACTGAATTGTGATTTTGAAATACATTTTGATATTTTTTTAAATGTGATATGATTTTCTTGAGTTCTGCCTAAGTTAATGTGTGTTATTGAAATGTAACTTGATGTTATTGGTTATATGGTATGTTGATTTTAACGGTCCTGTATGATATGGTTTATTGTGTGACGCCCCCTTACCAGAGGGTACAGGACGCCCGGAGGTCATTCCAGGTACATATCCTATGATGATGATGCGCTACGATCAATCATTACATTCACTTCACATGGCATCATATCTTTAGTCACTTATAAAGCATCATAAGAAATTCACAATATTTTAAAAGCCAACTTTTTCCTCATGTCATTTCATAAAAACCGAAAGTCTACGATGTGTCTTTCAAAATTCCTTATATGTACTCATCATAGCCTAATACAAAAGTGCTATGTGAAAGAGGAAAATATACAAAAATCTGTCTAATCTGTCCAAAAATTCTAGCTGACTGACCTTTGAGCCATGACTTCTTTTGCCAAATCACAATCTACATGGCTAGTAGAGCCTCTCAGTAGCTAGAGTCGTCTCTCGGTCCTGAAAAGATAACGTTGCAATTTTGGTGAGTTTTGTGAACTCAATGAGGTAACCATCATCGATGGTTCACTCAATTCATGCATCACAAAAATTCACATAACATATAATCTCATACTGCACTTTACATAAATTTCACATTTGTACTTAAACATAGGCATTTCATTTTAACAAATATACTTAACAATATGCATATGATGTGCTCATAAGACACTTTCCAATTATTACATTGTTGTGACCGAGTGCCTTAACTATCCCGTATCCATTTTGGATACCGGGCTCATTAATAACTATCCCTTATCTGATGAGGATACAGGGCTCATTTTACATAGTGGGCCTTAGGCCCTTAATCACTGTTAGAGCTCGAGGCTCTTTTTCACTTGTTGAGCTTTAAGCTCTGATCGGTGGCTGCTCTGGTCACAACTGTCATTATCTGATGATGCATTCACGTATGGGATGCATGTACCACAATCACTCATATTATAAAGCACTTAGGTCTTCACATTCACATTCAAGTAGCGATTTGATATCTCAATCTACATTCACTTTCAACAGACCTTCTGTCCAGAATCCACAATTAAACTCATTCAATTGCCATTCAAAACATAAATTAAGCAAATAAGTAATTAAGTGAGACCGTCTAGGTTACTTACCAATTGCTCCCGAAGCTAATGCCTAGAAGTTCCGGCAACGTCTAGAGGTTGACGTTCCAGTTGCTCCCCTATATTAAACAACATCCACATGTATCACAATTTGTACACTCATAAGTGTTTAATAATGCACATGAATGAAATGAATTATGTACAATGCATGTTCATGATAATCCCGAGTATCATTCCATCAATTTCATCACAAAATCATTCTCATATCAAAACTCATCTAAGTATAATTTAGACTTAGGTTTGTGCCTCACTAAAACCATTAAAATCTCTATTCCTTTCTCATTGACTCCAAAAATCACCCAATTTGGTTAAGTAATTTGGAAGATATGGCTCAAACCTTATCGAGTTTTTCATATTCAAAAACAGTGTACTATACACAACTTTCTCAACATCTTAGAGACCGAATCATAATTCGACTTCTTGAGACAATTTGTATGCCTATACCTCTATTTTACTCCAAAACCCAAAAATCATCTCATTTGGAATCCTATAGATCGAAATAAAATCAAAATACTGAAGTATGTTCAGTGGAATATCCAGTTCATACTCTTCCAACCAATACCCTTACTTTGATTAGATTAATCTTTTTTGAGTCAAAAATAGAAGCTATAATTTCTATGGAGGGATAGAGAAAAGTGTTATGAATCCAATGCTTCAAAAATCAGGTCATTTGGAGGTCAGACAACAAAGTTATGGCTGAAAGAATCAAACAAGGTTTTGTCCACATAACACGAAGCAAATAGCAGTCGAAACAAAAAGCAGACAAATGGCCAAAAACAGACGAATGCAAGAAGCAGACGAATGCGAGAAACAGATAAATGCGAGAAGCAAATGAATGCGAGAAGTAGACTAATGCAATCAACTTAAGACGAAGCAAAGTCCTAAGACGAAATGACGTCATCACAGACGATATGACGTCATCATAGACGAAACGTCTTTACAGACGATACAACTTTTCAGACGAATCATCCTTACAGACGATACATCTTCACAGACGATATGATGTCATCAGAGACGATATGACGTCATTACAAATGAATACAAATGGTCAACTTAAGACGAAGCAAAAGTCAACCTAAGACGATAGAGATGGTCAACTTAAGACGAAGCAAAAGTCAACATAAGAGGATACAGATGGTCAACTTAAGACGAAGCAAAAGTCAACCTAAGACGATACTATCTATACTCCTCAACTCAAAAACCTTTTTCTTGAACATCTCTAAGTTTTCATCAACTAATGTATAAACACCTATATATTCATACATGCACAGTGAAGAAACAGAGCATTTTTCACCTTTCCAAACTTTAATCTTCTGCACTAACCCTATACATCATTTCAATGCTATTTCTAACTCCAAAAATCATTCTTTCACAACATCTGATCACTAACAATCCATCAAAAACCAAATAACACCATATCCACAATTTTCATCCCCTTAACACAGTGTTCAAGAATATAAATATAGGCAAATGCCATGATCATGCACTGATAATAAATTCATCAACTTTATTTCAAAAATCCACAGCTATAACAATTTTATTCACTACTTACTTGTTGAAGACTCCAAAGCTTCAGCTATCTTCAAGCCCTAACTCCATACAAAATTACGTAAACCACTGTGAACATTAACCATCTTCTGGTTTTTCTTAAGGCAGAAGAAACAATTTACAAGGTGGGATTTGTTTAAGAAAAGGGAACAACACAGAAATCTTTTAGAAGGTGTTTGATGAAAAACTTTGTGTATTGGGAGGAAATTTGAAGAAGGTGATTTTGAAGAAGTTATCTGGACAAAACTTAACCTTTCAACTCTCAGAGAACAGTAACCTATTTCTAGCAAAGGTGCAAAAAGCAACTTGACACTTGACACTTTCCTATGGTTTAAGCTCTAACTTAGTTTCTTTTGAAACTAACTCTCATCTTTACAACCCAACTATCTCCAAATCTTCTGTTGATTTCTTTTCCCCTATTTTCTATAATTTTTCTCCGAAATTTATTCCTAAATTTACCAAAATTCACAATTCTCACAATCTTACTAACCAATAATATTTTCAACATAGATAAATTCAAAATTCGCTAAATTTCCAAAAATTCCAATTCAATTCAATTATACCCAAAATCATTCATGAATGCTTGTACAATTATTTTCATGTGCAAAACTTTCACCATTCACGTGTATATGTATAACATAATATGCGTGAACATGGAAATGCATTTCTAACTCTCATTGATCACTCACATTTACCATTTTAACCTTCCCACTAGTAATATGATGTTACATTAAAAGCCTTTAGTTCCAGCCTTTTGTACTTGTATACATTCTCCACATATTAGTAAAATTGCTCACTTTCCAACCGTGGACGTAGGCACTTTGACCGAACTACGTAAATCTTTGTGTTCTGTCCCATTTTTTTCCTATATTTATTTTCGTTACTATTTTTCATGCTATTAAATTCAACTGATATCTGATTCGAGGGCATTTTCCTTAACAAACTGGTATCAAAGCTTCTCCTATTAGTCTAACTTACCGTATGCTCTGTGATTGACACTAAGGTGGACCCTGTACATCAGAAAGTAACTTAGATTTTTACTACGAATCTAAACAGGGCCCATAGCCTCGATTTTGTAAACAAAGTTTAGCTTTGTTTGTGGGGCCCAAGTCTCGACTTTACCTGTGGGGCCTGCATTCAGTGCTTTTATGGGGTCCGCTATCCCAGTCTCACGCGTGGGGCCCACCTGTAGAAAATAGTCAGAATATCAATTTTTAGCCATCATGACGATAACGAAGACCTCTATTGAAAAGTTTGACCAAAGCATTAACTTTGGTATATGGCAGCTCAAGATGCAAGCCATTTTAATACAAGATGAGTTTGACATTGCACTTGATGGAGTGGAGAAAAAGCTAGCAGATATGGCGTTAGATAAATTCACGGATCTAGGTAAAAAGGCTAAATCAGCCATCATATTGAATATCTCCGATGAGGTTTTACAGGAGGTTGCTGGTGAAAGCATAGCTAAAGTTATATAGGATCGGTTGAAAGCTATGTACATGAAGAAGACGGTGGAAAATCAGCTTTATTTGAAACAAAAGTTGTACATGTTGAGGATGAAAAAAGGTACATCTATTCTTTCACATCTGGATAAATTTGATTCTCTTATTTTGGATTTGAAGAATGTAGATGTAAAAATT
>JANITX010000010.1:17701553-17714239 GCA_027564395.1 Erythroxylum ulei | reverse complement strand
TTTTATTCACGTGTTCTTAACTCGTGACTAACCACCAAATTTCTTATTCAATGGTTCTAATCTTTTACGAAAAGTTCAGGGTCCAACATACAACTTATGATCAACCAACCTAACAATATATATAAGGTGAAAAAGGAATAATTAGCAAAGCCAAAAGAAAAATTTAGGCAATTAGCTTAAGACTTACTAGTAAATGGTAAGACAATATCACGACATAAAATTACAAACAAACTATTAGAAATACAGTCAAATGAAGAAAAAGTTTTGACGGGGTATTATGTGAAGAATAGGATCTGTTATTCATAATAAGACACATTAACTAGACTAGCCCAATAAAGACATATTTATAGGACGATTGTCACTAATAAGCAAGCTAAACCCTTATTAACTATGGTGATCAAATGTCAATTTAAAATTACTGAAGTCTTTAACCATTAGCTAAGTCTCTTATATATCCCTTTCCAGATCACCATGAAATTCTGCAAGAATGCATGATCTGAGACAAATAAGGACTTCTTCTAATCATACAGGCATTTCATTAAGTCTAGCTAGAGAAATCCACTTCTTATAATCAAGATAAAATAACTCTATTAAGATTTAATTGTTCTTATTTGATGCATGAATTTAGAAAATAGTAGGGCTATGATGTGTTTGCCTAATGTGATAGGCTATCATAAAACTAGCAATAATAATCTATACGTGAGGGTGGAATTGGCTTAAAGATAAGCTTGTTTAATCAATCATCTTCACATATGTAAGATATAAAGGAAGCCTAAAATTGAACTAATTTTATCATAATAAAAACCTACTCCACTTGCTTGGGATAAATTCATTTTTATTACTTAAGTTATTGACTATTGAAAATGGCATAAATGTTAAACTTCTATCTTATCTTTCATAATCAAAATTTCTATCCTTACAAATATATGTCTTCTCTTCTATGTTACCATCATAATACCTTAAGAATGACTCAAAAGGAAAAGTTTCTTATACATGATCTACTATAACTAGTAAGGTTTAGTTAAATATAGGTTACTTGAATTTATGAATAAAAGATGGTTTGCTTCTATTGAATACTAGTAAAACTGGCTAAAAGAGGTTAATTATATTCTCTAGTGTTTGATTATACTAACATTGTATCACTAAAGAAATGATTTAGCCCCCATTAACACTAGCACTATTGCTTGAATTAAACCCACTATTGCTACCACTTACTGTCAATATAAGGAAGAAGGTGAAAGATTCATACTTACTTCAAGGATCCATAAATTCAATAGGCTTGAAAGGAAACAAATATAGGACAATTCACTCTTAAATAATTTAGTAAGTTTGAAAAGCTCAAAATGTTCTCTCCAATAAGGAAGTGATGAAAAATAGAGTGAAAAGTGAAGAGTAAAAAACTTTCACTACATTACCTTTTATAAAGTAGAATAATGGTCATGATTAATAATGAGGAATGCTTAGGGTTTAAGGATGTTTAGCCTCACTATTTTACTCAAGCTATGAACTTTCATTTAGGAAAATTACTTTAAATAAATTCTTAAGTATGATTTTGATTTCATTTCTATTATAATGAAATTGTTTTGTAACTAATATTGGTTCTTAAGGTATTAATTTTATTAACTCAAATATTAACAATTAATTATAATGATATATGTCTAATTTAATAATAACTAATTTTATTATTCTATATAAGTTTTCATGTCGCTAAGTAATACACTATATTTATTATGATAATATTCAAAACTAAAACAAATGAATGAGATAATTTAAAAACAAAATATTATTTTAATTTTATTCATTATTTATCAAGTGTTAGTTATTATAGGTTATGAATGTGTGGGACAAGAGGAACTATTGTGCCTTTAAGTACATCTATAGACCTAGTGATATCTTCATAGAGGCCTTGATTAGCAAAATTAGGATCCACATATGCATGTATTAAAAGGAGATTGCCATTAGCATTAGGATGAAGTAGACATGGGGCATCGGGTAAGGCAAAAATTGGGGGAGTGAACAAACATCTTTTTTTTTTTTTTGGTAATAGTAGATGAAAGAAACTGAGTGATGCGTGCTTCAGCCAAATGAATGCACATGGTCACTAAGTGAAATTAAGATATTCTATACTTGACAGAATGTATATAATCTAATATTTTTTTAGGATAGAAGCTTCTAAGGTGTGTGTTTTTCTTTTAACTGTAAATTCTTATGAATCCACTTATATGGAAATGAAATAATCTTTATATTTTTTCAAAAAAATTGTTAGTTATTATATTATATTAATTTATTGTAATAATGTTTACCTTTAAAAGTTTTAATTAATTATGATATGAGTAATAAGAAAATGTTGGTTATAGAGAGGAAGCTTTGGTTAAGCTTTTATTTATCTTTAGTTCTTCATATCTCCTCCAACTCTCTCCCGCATCTTTTACCCTTTCCAACTTCCTTAACATTATTGTTTTCATCATCTTTTCTTTTTATTCTCACCTTACTTCACACATGTGGTATGTCTTGGTTTTCCTTTAACCTTTTTTACATATGGCCTTTTTTTTCGTCTTATGTTGTTTAACCACATTTGTTGTGCTTGTTCGTGTTTTCTTATGTGCTTTTAACTTTTCTCACACAATGGTCATTGTCAAGCATTTAGCTTCCACTAATTTTGATCCCCAAACTCCTTTCTCCTCTTCTCCACCAAACTGTTCTTAGGAAAACCTTAATCCCCCCTTCACCAAGTCTCCTGTCAACACCCCTCTAAATTTGAAAAACCATGCCACCATAAAACCTTTCTATCTATAACACTAAAAAACCATACCCCAACCTCCCACTCCCTACCCTAAACCAATAGCTATAACCCCCTCTTTTAAATTGCTTCTAACCATAAAGCCTAAGCAAAACCTTTCACTCTTTTATTCCTTCTTTTAGAATGACCCGTTAGCTCTCTTTACTGCTTGGCCCCCTCTTCCATCCATGAAATATTAGAACCAAAATATTAATCAAGCTTATAATTAACCATTGAACTCTCTAACCCATAGATATTAGGAAAAATACTTGGACCATTATCCTTAGTGATGTGACAAACCGTGATGAAATTCCTCCACTTAGTTATTGCTCCCTATCTTTTGAAGATGGTATTATTCTGCTACCTTCCCCTTAAGATAGTAGAGAAACAAACTTGCAAAATTAAAAGATTCCTTATTGGATATTTTTTAGGAAAGGGATTTATTTACGAAAATGTTAAGAAGATTGAAAAGACTTTATGGAATAGATATGGCTATCAAGAAGTCCTAATATTTGATAATCATATTTATCTATTCAAAATTGAATTTTTGAAATAATTGAGATTTTTCTTGATTTACATCTATTAAATTTTAATGGTTCCCAATATATATATGATGATATTAAAGATTAACATGAACATTGAAGAGATTTAAATAGCATAAATTTGGGTCAAATTCCACAATTTTCCACTAAAGGAGCACTAAAAGACTTAACTATCTAGTCAGTAAAGCGGGTAAACCACTCTTTATAGACTCAATGATAACAAAAATGAAATGAATAAGCTTTTCTTGAATATGTATAAAAATGGACTTAGAAAAGATCTTATCTTATCACTACTTATTAGCCACTTATGATGAAGATAAGAAGAAGACAATGATTGAGATCCTTATATCTTATCCGTGAAAGCCAAATGAAATGAAAAAGAAAGTAATGCTTTATGGATTCATACAAGGAAGAAATTCAAAATCAATTATTAAGATGAACTAATTACCTAAAAGAATTCAAAACTGGCAGGAAACTCGTAAAGATAGTAGAAAAGAATCCAACTCCCCAGTAAAGAACCTACTAAGAAAATAAAAAGATTCTCAAGGAACTCATCCCTAAATATATGGAGTAATAGGAAGATCAAGCAACTTCACCAATAGAAGTATTTAACCATACTCTTAAATAGTAGAAACAACAATTAAAATAGGATAATCAAGCAAACCTATAGATAAGGATTATAAGTCACCTTCTATCTCTTTAGTTAATTTTATTCTTATAAATTCCAACAATAATTTAAAATAATTAGTTCCCTTGAAGAGAGCTTTCAGCTTATGATAGACCCTTTATATTTTTAGATTAGTAGAAAGAAAAAAGAAGAAAAGGTTAAGTCAAAATATAGGATTCAATTTCCTATTAATTATATTTGTTCTTACTTGGAATGTTATTGTAATTACCCCTACAAGTAAGAAGGTAATAACAGATACTTGCAAGATAACGAACCTTCTATTATTAGTTTTATATAAACCAAAATTAGGATTAGTATCCTTAATATGATTTCTAGGAAAACTTTTTGATCTTGACCTATCGCTAATAACCTCCTTTAAACTTATAATGATAGAATTCTTATTTCTTGGAACCTTGGAATTTTAAATTTCTCTCTTATACTCTTTATTGGTTAAATAATATATCTAGATGTTCATCATTTAAAGACCGAACCCAATTACTCACCACTTTTTTATATAGTTCTACCTATCAACTAAAGACGATGTATGGATAGTCCTTAGTGATTTCAACACCATCTTTTTTCTTTCTAAAACTTTGATGGAGTTCATTTCTATGCTTTTAAAATTATAACCTTTCTGACCTTAGGTACATTAGTACATTTCTAAATTTTAGTAATAAATAGTTTAGAGGGTTTATAATAACCAAGAAATTAGATAAAGCCTTTATCAACCAAAATAGTTACTAGAAACTACCTCTAGTGATAGCTCACATTGGCCTCTTAGAATTCTCGAACACTCGCCAATCTTGGTACCTCTTCTCCTTAATCATACTAAATGTGGTCCCCATTTATATTCTCTAATTTCCTCTCAACTCATCCCATTTTCTAGGATAGTGTTTTAAAAACTTAGAAGCACTTAAACATCTAGCAAAACATAGTATAATTTACACTTTTAATATCGCGACACTTAAACCTTTTTTTGTCCTTAAGCAAAACTAAAAACACACCCAAACAAATAGATGAACATATAATCATACAATAATACAATAATGGTACAATGGCATCAAATGTCATAGACTTCACTTCAAACACCAATCACTCAAATTGTGCCAACATACTAACTTATTCCTTCCATGTTTAAGTGCTTTGATTTGAATATACAAATTAATCAAAATATAACACACTATTAATACACCTATGGCACTTGTAAGCATGCACTTATTATTATTAATCAATCAAAAAGGCAAACTATCACTAAGCAACCTTTCATAAGAATTCTTACTATTTTTAAAAGATCAATAGGTTTATTTATTGAAACACTTTTTTATATAGATTTTCTTTAATGATAACCTAATATTTTGACATGAAAGCAAGCACTTTATCATGAATGTCCCCTGATTACTCAAGTAGGTCACATTTTTTATTCAGCATGGTTGGAGTGTCATTATAGCCTTTTAACGCAAAGACAAACATTTTTTGTGAATGCCCTTGGTTACTCAGCTATAACATAACTCTCAACTAACTACCAACTTTATTCTTAACCCAATTTTTTTAAAAAGGGCCAGTGGAGTAGTTATTTTATTTAATACTTTTTTTCATTTTTTATTTTTTTATTTTAATTCCTTAGCATGCCTTATTTATTTTTAGTCAATCACTCTTATGAAAGGTTAATAATGATGCTAACCAATTCAATTGACAAATAATTATAAATGTATACAAACAACATTCATAAAGTGAAGATTAGGTGTCATATCCTAATTAACATTCATATTCATCCCAAAGACACTTAAAACATAAAGTTTATAAGTTACTATGCCTTTACAAATTAAATGACAATGTTCAAAACTAAACTAATTCCAGTCAATTCTTGCCATTGACACATTCTCACAATGCACACAGTTGCACAAAATATTCACACTATGTCAACCTAATAAAAAACTAACTCAATATGAATGCCAATTTACACACATACATACAATATGCAAAGCATATACATCCCCACACTTGAGTGACACATTGTCCTCAATGTGAGAAACAAACAACACATATAAAGATAAATAAAGAATAATAAATACAATTTTACAGCAAGAATACTTATAGTGCTTTGACGACCAAGATGGAATGTGTAGACACTCGATGCCATAAAATTTCATCAATTCACTCCCTATAAAATAAACATAAAAGAAATAAAAATAATAAGCAATAATAAAATAAAAATAAAAATTAAATCTTATCTTAATTCTTAGGTTGCCTCCTAAGTAGTGCTTCTTTCACGTCATTAGCTTGACGTACTCTTCACGTTTATGCTCATCCTGGCTCTATTAATGGGTTAAATCCACCCGTGTCACCTAATTTGAGATTGGTAGCCTATATATAAGCTAAATTTTGCAAGATAATCAGAAGGACAAAGTTAATCAAATTAAAAAATTCTAGGACGTTCAATAATGTCCTTTTTGGTAACAAACTGTCAATAAAATAGGGAATAATGAAACTCCCTGAATCGTCTATTGAATCTAGCAGTTTGTCTTATAAGAGGGTGAGCTTTTTCCTCAGTCACCCTTGTCTCCTGTTTTGCTTCTTATTTATGAACAAAGACTTTCGTATATTCGTCAAGCTCTATGTCTTTTGTCATCTGTTCCTTTTCCTCTTGCTTTAAAGATTCGACTATATCAATTCTCATGAAAGAGTTGCCCTCGTTTAGATTCTTTAATACTTTATTCATATTGAATTTCACTTGTTTCTCACCAATCCGAAGGATGAGATTGCCTTCATTCACATCGATCAAAGCTCATCTAGTGTTCGAAAATGGTATACTAAGAATTAGTGGACAGTTATGATCTTCTTCAAAGTCTAGCATAACGAAATCTATAGGAATGATAAACTCATCCACTTTTACAGGCATGTCCTCCACCATACCAAACAATTTCTTTAGTGAATGATCCACTAATTGAATAAGTATAGAAGTTGGCTTCACATCTCCTAGCCCTAATTCCCTAAAAATTGACAAGGGCATAAGATTAATATCCACACCTAAGTCAAATAAATATTAAGAAAACTCTAAATTACCAACTACACATGGTATGGTTTCACTGGATTTGTCAACTATTAGGGCATATAGTTAGTAATTAATGAACTGCAACTTTCTGTCATGGAAACCATTTGATTGTCATCCCAAGTCTGCTTGCTTGATAATATTTCTTTGAGAAACTCTTGATAATATTTCTTTGAGAAACTCTGTGTCTGTGGGTATGCTCTTCAAAGCTTCAATAAAGGGCAAGGTAATTTGCAATTTCTTAAGTTTTCTATGAATGTTGCAAATTGTGCATCTAATTTGTTCGTCTGAAGTCTTTGTGGGAATGGTATTTTTAGCGGGTAAGGTAGAGGAGGACTATAAGAAGGGTTCGTATTCTTTTCTTCATCATTTTTTTCTTCTTTTAGTCCTCTACAAGGGTGGGTTTTGCTTGTTTTTCTGCTGGTTCTTCTAGCTCTGTCCCACTCCTAAATGTGATAGCCTTAACTTTCTCCCTTGGATTTGCTTCGATATTTCTTGGGAGGCTTCCCACACTTCTTATAGACAATATGTTTATCAGTTGGCCCATTTTAACCTCCAAGTTGTGAATGGAAGAGGCATGATTGTTTACTACTTGTTCAAATTTCCCTTTTCTGGGCCTCTTCCATACTTGTGAGCTTTTCCATTAACTTTACCAATTTTAAATCCATAAACTGGACTCATCTTGTTGAAATCCTGGTAAGCCTTCATATCCCATTTGATTCCCTGCAGTATTAGACCAAAAGAAATTCAGGTGGTTCAGCCACCCATTATTGTACGTGTTCCAATGAGGATCATTACATCCCTGACCAACTTGTGATCCCATGAAGTTGAATTGTTACATGTTGTTGTTTTCCACTAGGAAGCAATCAACTATGATATGGCTCTCTTGTCTACATAAGTTGCATCCTTACTGAATTGTTTTGAATGGAGAGAAAGAGGTAGTTGTCAGGTTGTTCAATCACTTGGTGAGGTTGTCGATCTTAGCCTACAATATTGTCATTGAATTTATAACAATCATTCCTTTTGGATCCTGGAAGGTTGATTGTTATATACTTCGTTTTGATTTCTAAAGAAAATTATTGTTCAACGTCTCTTCAAACAAATCGTATGTTATGTGCACTAGTGGTAGTATAATTCCTTGATGATAGGCATTAAACCTTAGCCTCATAAAGTCGATAAGGGTTCTTTGCTCTCTGTGGTATATTTCCTCCATCATTATTCTTTTTACCTCTTCTTATCATTTAACTCTTCTGATTTCTCATTCTTACCCTAGGATGTCTAAATTGATGTGCCTTCTACTTTGTGTCCAGACATTCCTTTTTTAAAAAAAATTCTTAGGATTGGGTGCCTCAATCACACAAAAATGGTAATAATTCCTTAAATCAAAGAAATTCAAATAGTCCTAATGCTAAAATCCATAGCAATAATGTGAAAAACTTGATGAGTAAATTTTATATTTAATAATAGAACTTTCAGTACCCGCAAGTATATGAATTGTATATTATAGTATCAAAAGGTATCATTACCATAAGGATTATGCAATAGCTAACAATTTGAACCTAACTTGGTCTAAAATAATATGAAATTTAATTGAATAAAAATAAATAACAAAAATTAAGAAAAAGAAATAAATGAAACAAGTAAACAACAAAATAGTTGAGCTACCAAAAAAATTAATATTGCTTAAGATTGAATATTTAGGAACTATTCTTTCCCTATTTTGTTTTGGTAGTCTTGTTGAATCAATTTATGTGTTTGATCCTAGATTTCCTAAGTTATTGATTACTCTCTCTCAAGGCCTAATCAATTAACCCTAGTTGAATCCAAAAAATCCAGATTTGTAACCTCTCAATTCACAAACCCATTCCTAACGATTTTAACTAGATCTGAAGCTATTTAATAGATAATTAATTTCTCAAACTAGATCTCTCTTTGAATGATTCTTAATTTGATAATTACGGGAGTATTTGGCTACCAAATCTGGTTGCTCAATCCATTTTGATTACTGTTGACTCACTCTCTCGATTTATTGTCAAGTATAACCATACACAGTTATCACAAACACCAGAATATGTATTGAAATGAACAAGAAATAAATTCACAAAGTAATTTCTAAAAGGGATATAGAAACCTATAAACATGCTTAACATCAAGAAATCAGATTACATATCAAGGAAAACAAAAGAAACTAAAAGGAAAAGAGATAAAACTATTTAACGCCTTAATCTGGAATGATGGAATTTTCTTATGTTCTTTTTCATCTCTCCACTTTGATTCAATTTAGTGCGTGGCTGCTACTATTTTTGTGTTTTTCTTGTTCATAAAAATAGTTTATTAGGGTCTTAGGGACGTAGCTAGGGTTTTTCCATTTTTTTGGTTCTAAAAGTAGCCTCAAAACATCAAAAGGCCAAAAAATTCTCGAGCTAAAAAAGCTTAACTTGGTTGGAATTGCTAACTAGTAGATGCATAAAACTGTGCATAACTAAAAAGTCTCCATAATTCACAATTTTACACGGGCTAATGTACAATCGTACATCCCTTTTGTGCTTCGAATCTTTTTTGTTCTTCAGTTATCTAATTTCCAACACTCACAAACACATCAAACGCCTAATGAAACATAAAATTAAGATCCAATTCTTAATCTAAACTAGACAAACACTTATAATACATACAAAAAATAATAATTATATAATTTTAGCCCTATATACATGATAATCATATGAGAAATACTTAAAAACACACTTAAACATCTAGCAAACATAGTATAATTTACACTTATCAAGTGTTTTAAAAACTTAGAAATTTCTAGTCACTAGTTATCCTATGTTCCAAACTATTTAAAAATTGAATCTTATTAAGCAATAGTTGAAACATGCTAATAAATAATTTGTGAGTGAAGTAAGTTATGCCATCAATCAATTCAAATCTAAACTATATTTTATTCAAACAAGGATTTTAGATGACCCTTTTAACCCTTTATTAACGGAAGAGAAACATAAAATTTAGGGTTATGTTTAAGCCATTGATAACTAAGAGCCCTTATAAGTAATCTTCTAGAATTAACTAGCTAAAGAATAAGGTAAGAACATAACAAAATTTAATAGGATCCTATTTAATATAAATATAAATATAATTATTTCTTTCTTAAATGAAATAGGAACTCCTACAAATTTAGCACCTTAATACACTTTTCAGATTTATTAAGGGAAGATAGATCTATTCCCCCTCAAATTCCCTTTCTTTAACCAAGAAATCTAGAAAGGCTATTTTTAGCTCTAAGAATCGTAAAGCCCCTAAACTAAAGGGTTATAATGCCTACTTCTTCAAGAAAGCTTGGCCTACCATAGGTGATCAACTTCTGGAAAATTCTTAAAAGAGATTAACACCACCTTCATCATCTAGTACCAAAAATCCAAAACCATTCCAATGTTACTAACTTTAGAGTTATTTCTTATTGTAATCTGTTTTGCAAAGCCATTACTAAAATCATCACTATACAATTCTTTTACACTCTCTAAAAATATTAAGATACCCCTACCCCTATCTTTATCAATTAGATCTTTCTATATATCACCATCCCAAATAAAAGGGTTTTAAGATAAAGGCTCTTTTACCATACTTGTTAATTATTGGACTAGAGCTACTCTCCTTAATCATTGCATATAACATCTCCCTTAGCACTTCCTTTAAATATCACTGGATATGCTCTAAGCTTAAACTAACCTATCTTTCTTTTATTGATGATTTTCCTTTAATTTGTAATGCTAACTAGCAATCCCTTCTAATCATATCCAAATCACTTGTAAAATTTGGTGTCATCTTTAAACTAATGGTTAACCCTTTAAAAACTCAAGTTTATGTATCTCCAAATCACTTGAAGAGTTAGGTGTTTCAAATACTTATAGTACCTGCATTACTAAACTTGTTTTCAAATACCTTGGTTTATCTCTCTGGTCCACCAAACTCACCAGGAAAAATTGTAAGCCCTTTCTCATCAAAATTGAAAAGAGCATTTCTTCCTAAACCATCAAATCTTTTTCTCTAAATATCAAACTCTAACTTATTATTTTAGTTCTTAGTAGTATTCATGTCTAGTAGTCTTCCTGCTTCTTTCTCCCTTCTAACATTATTAATGATAAAGCAAAAGCTTGTAAACTTAATTTGGTTTGGGTTTGCCAACAATGTTACTAATCAAAAGTGTGTTGGGAAGTAGTTATACTTATTAAAAGGATTTGGCTTCTATTCAAAGATGGGGAGTCATTTAAGGTAAAATAAAAGTATAAAATAATCCTAAAAGGTTAAAGATTTTGGATAATCAATCTTTATACATGATGCTCTATGTCTTAGAAAAAGATTCCTATACTTAGACCTCTACTTCAAATATGCCTCCTTCACATAATTGATAATGGGGACTCCACCAACTCATGGAATAATAATTGGCATCCTCTAAGGCCACTTATTCACATTTTCTTCCCTAGAGTGGCCTATGAAATGCGTCTCTCTTCACTTAAGTTGATCTCCATCATAGTGGATAACTCCTTGTCATGGCTCTTGGCTAACTCTAGTGATCTTTTAGATATTGAAACTCCTTGTCAAATTACCAATCCAACTCCTCCTACTGTAACAGAGGAAATTGGATCAAACACCTAAACCCATTAGATGGTATAATCTAATTTGGTTCAAGCAATCTATAACGCATTAAAGCTTATCTTCTAGCTTCCTATCAACCACAAACTTAATACCTCATATAAACTCATCTATTTAAGCAATACTATAAATGTCTACAACTTTTTCTCTTATACACATAAAACTCATGATCATCTCTTTTTTAACTACCCTCTCATCCTTTCTTTGGGCCTCAACTTTAACCAAATGCAACCTTACGCGGACTCCCCACACTTTCACAAACATTATATCTTAACTATTAAATTACAAAACCCAAAGTACTTTCTTCCACCTTCATTAAAACCACCTCTAATGCTTGTATTTATTACATTTGGGCTGAAAGGAACAAGAGGACTTTTGAAAATGTTAGCTATTCTTCTTCACAAACTTTCACTGGTACTCTCTCCTGGATAAGAAAAATTCTCATCTCCAACTCTAATAACTTTCACTATGATAATGTTCTTGTTAACAATTAGAATATTTTGTAACCTTTTTCTCTTATTTGTATTATTTTCCTCTAATCCTTCATCCGCAAGTAAAAAAAAGATTGATTAATGATCCAAAAGTTGCTCTAGGACTCCCTCCCCATTCCTTAGCCAATTGGATTCTGCATAAAGACCAAAAAGTAACTTTAAAACTATAGAGGAATATATTATTGAGATAACGGAATTTTTTTTACTTCCAATATTACCTCAGTATGAAAAAATATCATATGCAACCAAACTCCCCTAGCTATTATGCCACCTTCCCAAAATGTAAATGTGACTGATAATTTATAAGAAAAAGTTATATAATTCTCCTCCCACATTGATATAAGCTTCAAGAAAACCAATTCCTCCGACAGCATGAATATAGATAACAATCGTTTTAATTCAGAATTTGTCAAGAAAAATAGAAATTATAGAGAAAGTCCCAAAGTCAATCCTTTTTCAGTAAAAAGACACTCGCTAGAAGCTCGTAATTCAAAAGAGGAGGAGGGTTCTT
>JANITX010000010.1:17294556-17306754 GCA_027564395.1 Erythroxylum ulei | reverse complement strand
TTAAGCACAAAAATCACAAATTAGGAGTCAAAAAGTACATTAACAGTTATGAAAGTGCAACCAATTTATAAGATAAAATTGGGCTTAATCAGCATGACAACTTTTCAAGTCACATTCAGAAAGGTGAAAATTTGGGGCATGCAACTGACTGCAAGGAAGGATCAAGATTGCATAAGGACTCAAAAACATGATAAGCAATTTGTTGATCTATATAATATGTTTTCCAAAGTTAATATTGCTCTACCTTTGTTAGGTGTGATCAAGAACATTCCAACTTATGTGAAGTTCTTCAAGGAACTAAACACCAAAACATGGAAGTTTGAGCAAACGAGAAGGTGATAGTTTCAGAAGTTGCAAGTGTAGTGCTTCAGCAGTAATTACCCCCCACATTAAAAGACCCAAGGAGTTTTCTTGAGTAGGTATCAATGGGTAATGGTGATGAGGTTAAGGGTATGCTTGATCTTGGAAGGAGTATAAACTTTATTCCTCACCCTATTTATGAGAAATTGGATCTAGGATAGTTTAGACCTACAAACATGTGTTTGCAGTTAGCTAATAGATCAATCCGCTATTCGGAAAGAATAATGAAGGATATTTTAGTGAAGGTTGGAGAATTGATTGTTCCAGTAGACTTTGTTGTTCTAAACATAGGGGAAGTAAAGAAACAAGAAAAGGAGCACACCATACTCCTAGGGAGGCCTTTTATGGCCACCACTAATACCTTGATTGATGTTAAGAACAAAAAATTGACTATGTTTTGGGAGAAATAATAGAATTTTTAATCTTTAATGTTGAACCTATTCCTATTACTGTTTAATGTTAAAGAGAGTGATGAATGCTACCAATTGCTAGTCTATGCAACTAAGAAAGTGTTTGGAAAATTCTTATAGACAAATCCTAGTGAAAAGAAGATAACAATGGAATTAATCACTTTGAGCGATCCACCTTGAGCATTCTATTGAGGTGCCAAGCTACAAGACATTAAAAAAGCGTTGAATGGGAGGCAACCCATATAATTTTTTATTTGTTTTTCAATTCCTTTTTTAGTATTCCTTTTTATTGAATCTCTACTTAGTTTGTTTTATTTGTATGTGCAGGCCTAATTTCTAGCCTCTTTATCTATTTTCCTAGTAGTTTTTCTTCACTCCTCGATGCAATACACTAGGCTCCACATCACACCAAGACTCCACCTAGCACACCAACCCCACCTTCGTATCATATTTCTTTCCTTTTTCCTTTTTTATTACTTGTTAGTTTATTTCTCTTTATTTCAATGTTTATCCTTGTGTGAATTGTTTACACCTTAGTTCCCTTTTTCATTTTCCTATCACATTGTGGACAATGTGACATTTAAGTTGGGTTGGGGGGGGGGGGGTAGTAGCTAAAAAAAAGGAATATTATGTGTAGTGTGTTATATGTGTTTTTCCTGTTTAGTAGTTAGAGATTCATGGTCATGAAATAAACTCGATCGAGATTAGAAATACATAATATGAGTGAATGAGTATACTTGCATGCTTAGGCTGATTGACTTGGATTTTGATTAAAAGGACATTAGTTTGTTGTTATAGATGAATGAAACTTTTCATTTGGAAAGAATTTAAGCCCTTTTGAAATATTTTTAATACCAAATTTAAGTATTCTTTACTAAGAGTGTTCTTTCATGATTAAGGAACTCTAGAACTTGCTTGCAAATACTAGCTAAGATCACATAATCTTATGCAAACATTGAAATGATGAAGGCAATTAGGATTGACCATTTTGCTTAAAAAGCCACCGTAATTTTACCCTTAGTGAAACCCCTTTGAGCTTAACATAAACCATTTCTTCTTTAAACCCAAAATGTGAGCCTTAACTTAGATGATTTAACCTTTTCATCATACCTACCATAAGGGCGAATTGAGCATTTGAATGGGTATGATTGGGTTTAGGGAATAATTGCTTGAATAACTGTAGGGGAATCATAGGATATAGTTGGCTTTTGAGTTAGGAATGGGTATGGTTGTAATAATTTGTATCTCTCCTATACATTTTACCTCTTTTAAACTTGATCTTTTTTGAAAAGAAAAAAGAAAAGAAAAATAAAAAAGGAAAAAGAAAGAAAGAAAAAGAAATAGAAAACAAAATGAAGGAAGGGATGATAACCCCAAAAAAAAGAGAGACATAAAAAGGGGAGTGCTAATCTTGTTAACTTGAAAGGAAAGAATTGAGTGTTTTATCCTTCATTGTTTGTATTACTTTAAATGCTCAATTTGTTTTGTGTTTTTAAACTATGATTTTCCTTTTTCCTACCTTTATCCTGACCCCATTACAACTAAAATAAAGACTTTTGGATTGATGTTTATGTTTGATATAAGTGGTCGAGATTGGATTAGTAAGCAAGCCTATGGTAGATGCCATACATCAAATAAATTATGAGTGAATATATCCTACCTTTGAATGCTTAAGAGGATGGAGAGTGGAGTAAGTGTCTATCACTCTTGTTAATGGTTCTTTGAATTGAAGTACTTGTTGATCTTGGCTAAATATGCGGAGAATAGCTTGTTTATGGAATAGTATGAGTTCAAGTTCTTAGGTTATGTTTATTGAAATTATTTTTTATATCTTTCAATATTATTTGGGAAAATTGTTGTTTCCATTGTTTGTTCTTGTATAGTCTAATGTTCTATATTTTACTTGGAGACAAGCATAGTTTAAGTGTGGGGGAATTGTTGTGTTAATTCTATTGAATTTTGTTTGCATTCGTATCTTGATTTTGGTGACAAATTCTTGCGATTTACTTCAAATTTGATATGAATTGAGTGAAAATGGATGTTGCATGAATGTGAATGCAGTGTCTTGTGAATGTTGCATGAAAAATTAGAAGAATTATGCATGAAAGAATGAAATGGGACGTGAACAATGCATGTAATTAATTAATTTAAGCATGTATGGAATCACACTCGTGAGTTATACCCATGACATGACCCCTCATGCACACTCGTGATGACATTTTCTTTAATTGTCCTAAATATTACATGTCATCTATAAGGTTGAGGGCTCAAAAACCTAAACCTAGAATCACACTACAAATAGAAAGAAAAGAGAGGCTAGTGGCACACACACATTCAGAGGGACTTATTAGACGCATATAAACACACACACACAAAACAAAGAGAAGTTGTGGAGGTACAGAAGCAGAGAGCTTCAACTGAGAAGAAAGAAGAGAGAGAGCAAAGAAATGAAGTTGAGGTGAAAGTCAGTGTGAGTATTCGATCATTTGGGTGAGAACCAAGTGGAGGCAGAAGGTGAGAGTTGATGCAGAGAGCTTGAGATTGGCAGAAGACCCACCACCAACTCACTCATTCGAACGATCCTTGTTTGCTTATTATGTTCTTTATATGTTGCACTATTTTTCTGTTGCTTTACTGGATTCACTACTCTATTAGCTTTTGATAGTTCATTTTGGTTATTCACTTGGTTTATTACTTTAGTACTTCTCTTATACAAACAAACATGGGATTGAAGTATATGAAGATGATGAATTTGGTTTATTCCATGATAGGTTGATTCTTTTTCTTGAGAAATAATGTAGTTAGTTTAGTCGATTATACATCATGAAGGGACTGCTTTATTGTCTTATTATTTGCTATTGTTTCTGAGCTAAATGGATGTAATAATGTGGCCAAACTTTGCATCGTATAGGTATTAAATGAAGGATCGAGAGAAGAAGTTTAATATTGGATCGAGAAATTATAGAGGCTTAGGTTAAGAATTAGAAATGTATTAACCTAAGTGGGGAATTATTAGTTGGGTTTAATAATTAAATTAGATGATAAACTTGTCGAATATGAAAGTTAGAGTAGTTTTTTATTTGAATAGAACCCAATTGGTAAATTTATCAAGACAATTATCCCATTTACTCACCTTTGTCATGCATAGGAGATTAAATTAGTGAAATTAATGCTCAAGAGTTTCCACACCGATTAATCAATTCGTTTTTGCTTCCAGTTAAATCAGTTCACTTTTTAGTCTAATTGCGTAATTTTTTAAAAGCCTTTACTCAACAAATCAGATAGAATGTTTATGATTGCATTTTTATTTTTATTCAAGATTAATTTGGGTCGGCCAGTTTTAGCTCTGTGGGAGACAACCCTAGGTAATCAACTAGAATTATCTTATATACTTGCAAGTAGGATAGCTTAGGTATTTTTAGAACTTATTTTGACATAACATATATCAATATGACTTTTGTGTAATTTGGTTCTAATGGTATATTTGGCTTAAGACACACTTATGTCCTAACCTGTATTTCAAAATTTTAAACATAGCTAACTACAGTGCAATAAATCTCAAAACACAAAATTTTCAATTTCTTTTTAATATTCGCCATTGTTTGTTTCGAATTATCTTATAAAATAACTTAATAATGAATTTTTATATTCCATACTCATTCAAACTCATATTGTTGTGTTTCCAAAACCTACAGATTTTGCAAAATATTATTCTTTATAAAAAACTTGGGGATTTTGAAAATAATGGGTGATTTGAGAAAATTTTTGTTAACTAGGTGTGTATCAACTAAAGTAAAATGAAAAAGATACCAGTTTTAATTAGAGGTAAGCAGTTTATCATTTGCTATGATTTTTGTTTTATCTATTGTATTTGAGTTTAACTCTTTGCTTTATACTTCCAAAGTTTTTTTTAATTTTTAGTTACATTATTTTCTTTTTATTTAGTATATTTTATCTTATTTTAAGTATCTTTTTCTTTTTATTGTTATTATTTTGTTAAGTTTTTGTGTAGGGTATCTAATTGCATTTTAACGTATCTCTTAGATGTAAGCAAGTAACATTAATGACAAGACTTAGAAAAGTTATCGTTGTATTTATCTTCTTCCTTCATCTCCACCTTTTACCTATTGTTTCTTTATTTACTTTCTTTTTTATTATTATGAAATCATTGAGGATAATATACAATTTAAATGTGGGGAAGGGATAATTATTTTGAGAGTATTATAAGACTTATTTTATTAAGTAGGAATATTTTCAAAGTAAATTAATTTCAATTACAATTAGCTTTATAAGTAACAATTCTGGAAAACTAAATAATGAAAATTAAGGTAATTAAGATGATTCTTTAGAAGTTGATTACTTTATGATTAAATTAAGTTAATGAATGTAGTCATTGATGAGTGGCTTTACTCAAACAATTTTGAGAATTGATACCTAATTTGGATAATGAGACCATATATATGGTTTCAACATGATTTAAGCTAAAGTTTGGCTGTAAATGTTCAATATTACTTATGAATTAATACGATAAAATGTGAATAAAGTGAGCATCAATAAATTATACTCTTATGATTTTAATCTTAGTTAAGTTAGACTTATAAGTAACGCTAGCTTCCATTTAAAACTATAACCTAGATAAGTAACTAAAAGTATATATGACAAGATACTTATCATCTCATAAAAAGGACTGGATGACATTTAAAATAAGTTCATTATTCTCTAAGAAAATTTTAAAAATAATTTTGTTGGTATGTGCTTAATATGGTTTGTAAGTACTTATGGTGTAAGTATTTACTGACTTAGGTAGTTGATGAAAGGAAAGATTAGGTAGACAATTAGCACTTTTAATTATTTTAATTAATTTTTGAAATTTGATGGAATTGAAGATTGCTTAGGTTGATAGCTTTTGAGATAGATTTGCTTAAGAACAAGTAAAATTCTAAGTGCGTGGGTATTTAGTAAGCATTAATTTGTGTATATTTTACTTACTATTTTGCTATGTTTTTCATGTAAATGACCTTGTTTCAAATAGATTGACATTTTTTAAGGAAATTATGGAATAGTCGCTTAAGGAGTGATGTAGACCCAAAATTAGAAAAGTACAAGGAAAAGATTAAGAAAAACTCAATCTTGGCATGGCCAAACACACGATGGTGTGTTAGATTGTATTATGCACTAGAAAGGTGGTGTTAAAACTATAAATTATTACACAAGGAAAGTGAGATTGTGTCAAGTGGAGGAGAATCTTAAGGAAACATAATAAGAGACATAGGCATATTAGTGCTTGTTTCTCTCTCTAAAAATATTCAAAAAGAAATATTGTGAAACATTTTAGGACATGACTGTATCCTAAACCTTGTTTATGATGGAATTCCATAAATATAAAGATATACAAACCCTAAAAAGATACATAATTTAGTTTAATTTTACAGCTTTTATTCTTATAAATAAGGTCTAATTCATCTAGGCACAGAAGGTCTTATAACCCATTTTATATTTGTTTTCAATGTTTAAGGAAGACCAAAATCATTCCAAGGAATAAAATCTCATAAAATATCAATATCATCATCAGGGGATACTTTATAATGACTTCTTTATTTTTTTACTATTTTTTAGTTATTTCAAAGATGATAAATGGCTCTATATTGTTATCTCTAAATTAGATGAAACCTTAACTTGTTCTTATATGACTTCATTTAAGTTTTCATAAGAACGTGTTATACATATAGATATACATGTACATATAGATATAGATATACATGTACATATACGTATACGTATACATATACATGTACATGTACATGTACATGTACATGTACATAGACATATACATATACATCTACATATACATAGACATAGACATAGACATAGACATCTATATAGACATAGACATAGACATAGACATATACATATACTTATCCATATACACATACACATACACATACTCATACATATACACATATACATATACATATAGATACATATAGATACATATACATATACATATACATATACATATACACATATACATATATATGTATATGTATCTATATACATATAGAATATGTATCTATATACATATAGATACATATACATATAGATATACATATACATATACATACACATGCACATACACATATGCATATACAAATACATACACATATACATATACAAATACATATACATATACATATACATATACATATACATATACATATACATATACACATATACATATACACATACACATTTACGTTTACCTTTACATATACGTATACGTACATTTACGTTTACCTTTACATATACGTATACGTATACATGTACATGTACATATATATCTACATATACATATACATGTACATATACATATACATATACATATAATGATATGTGCTTAATTAATTGTTTAATTATTTCATAACACTTAGCGATTAATGACATGAAATTGCTTAAGATACTCACTTTGACACATATGTGATTTTAGGCACAATTTGGAAGCAAAAAAGTTAAAGTGAGTCGAAAGCATGATATTTAGGCCATTTTTCAAAGATTAATTTTCACTTGTCTTTATGGAGCAAGAAGAAGAAAATTAAAAGACAAAAAGAAGACAAGAAAAATAGAAACAAAAATAAATCAACATAGGCTGCATGGATTTTGCATGGGTTACGCATGGATTTGCATGGCCATGCAAGGTATTAATTTAATTAATGGACAATGCCGAAGGCACCAAGGTGAGAAGAAAATGGTAGGTGTTGGGATAAATCACCAAAACGACAACATATGCATCACAACAAGGAGGGGCAAGGACCCAGAACGGCAGCAGTAACAAGCAGAAAATGGCAGTGCAAAGACACAACAGCTGGACTAAAAACAACAACGTACTAGCAGATGTTAGGCATTTCATGCAAGTAGTGTGCGTTTCATGCAACCAAAACAGCCTACAGCAGAGGTGGACAAACAAGGAGAATAAAACATAGACGTCTCACGTCTGCGAGAACGCAATGCAGAAGTTGTGTTCATGCATGATACATTTTATCTAAAACGCACAATAACAAGGTAGTTTTTAAAAGATAGAAAAACATGTTAGATGGACCAATATTTTAATTCAGTAAATAAGACAGAATAGTAGCATGACAAGGGAGTAGAGAGGAGGCGCAGAAGCGAGCTGAAGGTGGTCTTCGACTGGGAAAATTTTCATGGGGGCTGAAGCATTTATTTTAGAGAGACTCATGAAGGGTTAGATGTCTCAACGCCCGGTTTGGAGGTGACATCGACTTCGACGGCCTAGGTTAAGCATTTCTTTCATATTTTTGTTGTTTCTTTTTCTCTTATTGAATTGATTGTGTTATCCTAGGCATATGAATTTGAGTTTTGTGTATGAATGATTGTATTATCGTTATTGTTCGATTATTTGTGTATGAACCCATTAGGTATTGTGAAAAGATGATTTTAATGCATTTATTGAATCATTTATTTACAAACCCATTGCTAGAATTTCAATATAATCTGTAATTGCTATGTTGAAATTCATGTCTAGTGAGTAATGATTCGTAATCATTACGAATAACATAACCTAAATTAAATTACGCATTGTATGTGGTTATTGCCTTGATTAATCAATTTTTCTAATTCGTAATGCTACTGCCTAATTAAATCTAGAGATCGCATCCTAGGTTATTCGGTAGTTAGGTTTAATTAACGATCATATCTTGATTAAACACTACCTAAGGGAAAACTCGAGTTAATTATTAACCCACAATTAATAGTTTCTATGAGAGGTTTAAGAACAACAAATCAATGAAATATGTTTAATTAAGGTGTAGGCCGAGATTGAACTAAAGAACTAGGTCTCTACTGAATTCCCCACTTTTATCTTTTTTGTATGTTTTCTTTAGTTTGTTTTTATTAGACTGCCTAACTTTATTTTATTTTTTTATTTCCAAAATCCAACCACCCCCGGTTAAAACTAAACACCAGTTACTTTCATTTCAAAAACTTTACACACACTCTCTGTAGGATCTACACACACTCTCAGGTCTAGTTATTTTATTTTAACTAGTGTTACAATGCGCTGTCAATTTTGGCGTCATTTCCAGGGAGTGCGATGTTTTAGTTTTTGTTTGTGATTTAATTGGTGTTTTGTATATATTTTTTCATAATTGGTTTCTTTTCAGTTATTTTGTGACCCTTTCTTTATTATGTTTCGTGTTTATGATTTATAAAAAAATTATAGATGGAAGTAATTTTTTCTTTAACTCTTATTCTCAACCCTATAATCAAGGTTAGACTGATCAACCTAACTTTGGTTATGAATGGGACAACCATCAGAATTACTTCTATGATAGTTTACAGGACATACAACAATTCTCGTGTAGACCAGAAGACTCAGGTACATCTCTAGAAGAATTGATGAATGTTGTGATTGCTAACAATCTTCAATTTCATTAAGGTATACAGTAGCTTCAAGAGAGTATGCAACAACTTCAATAGAATACCTAACAGTTCCAGCAGGAAATGAGTCATATAACGTCTAGAAACCAGAACTTGTTAAGCCAAATGGGTTAAATGGCAGCGACGATCGAACGCCTATAATCATAAATGGAAGAGGAGCAGTCATATCAACCCGAGGCATACCCTATGGATGTAAGTGCAGAAATCTTACAAAGTGATAAGGAGCTTGAGAATTTTGAGGTCAATCCTCATTGATTTGCTTGTGTCGAAGAAGTTGAGGAGGAGCTTGAAGCAGAATATGATACATCATTTGGCTCGGAGGTAAGTACTGAGTTCGTAATTTTTTTCAAGACTAACCCTTCACCTTTACCCAGCAGGTTGGAAAAACTAAATGAATAAGAAAAAGGTGAAGAGTCATTCGAATTATTTCAAGAGAGCGAGGACTCGGTAGAGATAAAGAATCTGAAGATATGGAGGATGCTGGAGGTGAACAATTATCAACCAAGGCCCTATCCAGAAGAACCTCACGTGGAGGAACCATATGTTCCACCAGAAGATCATAATTTTGTCACGTTAGGAGAAGTATGGAGTTGAGCCAATGCTAACAAAGATGCTTCTTAGGAGGCAACCTAAGGGAAGTAAATTTCTTTGTTTTACACTTTCGCTTTATTTTTTATGCATATGTGATTTTGAATTTGTTTTTTTTTACTTGTTTTAAGTTTTCAAGCAAATGATAGAGAATAAAACAAACAAATAAACATTTTCTCATTTTCTGTTGCTTCTAGGATTATATATTCATTATTAGAGTGTGAATTGACTAGAGAATTTCATAGCAACATTACCATATATTTTTACTCTTGTGATTGGTCGATATGCCTTATCTTTAGAAGAGTAGTGACTAGTGGTAGACAAAGTCAGTGAGATTTTGAGCCTTATTAGACTGACACATCCATATCAGTGTCATTGTCTTTTGATAATGTGTGACCTTCATAACATGTACATCCTGACTTCTCTTTGAGTTTCTTTTTGAGACCACATTTTTAATGCATTAATATGGAAATGATTAGGCATTCTTTGTTTCATAAGCTACATTAGCCAAATAGCTTAGCCCATTAACATGATTTTTCCCTTGTTAAGCCCCCTTTGAGCCTTATTAGCCTTTCTTTTTGTATCAACCACATTACATGCTTTATACTTGACCAAATGTCCTACCTAAGTCATAAAGCTAGTGGAACATTTGTGATTGTTGAGTTTGTGGATGTACAAAATTCTAAGTGTGGGGTGTGCATATGTATGGATTGGCTATAATGATTGTGATGTTATTTTATGTCTTATCATTGAAATTCCTTTGTCAATGTAGTTTCTTTTAATGTTTAAAAAAGGAAAAAGAAAGAAAAAAGAAAAAAAGAAAGAAAAAGAAGAAAAAAATATTTTTTAAAAAAAGTTTAAATAAATGTATCAAGGCAGAAGTGCATAAGTGGTTTGCAAGGTTATTCATAATTAATGGATCCTCCTAAAGTTGTAATGAATGTGTTATTGGAATATGTTGAATATGAGATAGATGTTGGCTTGGAAGGTTAACTCTTTTGTGGTTTTAATGTATTGTCATAAATTATATGAGTGATTCCTTGGGATTGGTATATGCTTCATATGGTTTGTGTGTGAGAGCTGAATTTGTTGTGAAATATAATTGTTGCATTTCTCATAGCTAACAGTACCCACTTTTTGATGAGTGTTAACTTGTGCACTTGATGTCACATTGAGTGTTGCTTTGTTTCACTAGCTTAATGGCTTTTGAGTTACTTGACCCAAATACATCTCACCTTACCTTTACCCACATTATAACCTTGAAAAGTCCTTTGATCCATGATTTTGCATGTGGACATTAGTGGTGGAGAAATGAAATGATATGCAAAGTTGTAGAATGACATGATCATAAATGTTGTTGAGTGTACCTATGGATATATTTTAGTTAAACACATTTTTTGAGTTTGCCAATAGATTGCTCAGTTTTTGAAAATGATGAATGTTGATTGACCATGAGTAAAATCTTTGAATGTTAACTTCTTGCCATGATTTTTGAAAGTCGTTCATCTTTTCTTATGATTATATATTATTGAAACATATAGGAATTAAGTAACTATTTTTTGGTTTTAAGCTTAATTTTAATGTTTTGCCCGAGGACGACCAAAAGCTAAGTGTGGGGAAATTGATATATGCTTAATTGATTGTTTAATTATTTCATAACACTTAGCAATTAATGACATGAATTTGCTTAAGATACTCACTTTAACACATATGTGATTTTAGGCATAATTCGGAAGCAAAGAAGTTAAAGTGAGACGAAAGCACGATATTTGGGTCATTTTTCGAAGATTAATTTACACTTGTATTTATAGAGCAAGAAGAAGATAATTAAAAGACAAAAAAAATAGGAACACAAATAAATCAACGTGGGCTACATGGATTATGCATGGATTTACGTAGCCATGCAAGGTATTAATTTAATTAATGGACAATGCATAAGGCATCAAGGTGAGAAGAAAATGGTAGCTGCTGGGATAAATCACCAAAACAATAGCACATGCATAACAACAAGGAGGGGGAAGGACCCAAAATGACAGTAACAACAAGCAGAAAACGTCAGTGTAAAGACACAACAACTGGACAAGAAACGACAATGTAGAAGCAGATGCCAGGCGTTTCATGCAGTAGTGTGCATTTCATGCAACCAAAACGACGTGTAGTAGAGGCAGAAAACAAAGAAGAATAAAGACGTCTGTGTTTCACGTAGAAAGTGTTGGGACCCGTTTCCGAATCCCAACCTCATGATCGAAATATCAAACTTAACTTGCTTTGATACCACTCTGTTGGGTCCCGTTTCCGAAACCCAACTCGAAAACGGAAACGAAATCGATCGAATCGAAGGTCATAAAGCGGAAGCAAACCAAAAGAGCGAAGCACAATGCGGAAGCGA
>JANITX010000010.1:17217761-17233322 GCA_027564395.1 Erythroxylum ulei | reverse complement strand
TGAAAAGGGTTTAAGCAAAAAGATATCACAATTCAAACCCCCCCTTTCTTGTGCATTTATATATCATTATTGTTTACTGTAATAACGTGTGATTCACTTCATTTAGGAGTTAGTTCTTAACCTTTTAGCAACTCATCTCTTTGTGGGTTTACTTAACCAATATCTTTTCAAATATATATATATACTCATAAAAATAATATCTCACATAATGAGAATTGAAAGTGTTAGTGTTATAAGAGAAAGACCTATAAGTGTATAGGCTATAAGCATTTTTAGGTCTTCGTGGATGTTGTAAGTGATATAATGCTCTCTTTGTTTATATATGGAATTAGAAGATCTCCTATATATGAAGAAGCCTTACATGTAAATTGGTAAATGGCATAAGTTTTTTGACAAAAATATATTCTATATTGAATGGGAGTATATACCACACCTTTATGATTAAAATGATATCTATAATGATTATGAGATTATTTCATGTCAATTTGATGATAAAGAGACTTATATGAATGAGAATTGAAAGTGTTAGTGTTATAAGAGAAAGATTTATAAGTGTTAGGCTATAAGCATTTTTAGGTCTTCGTGGATGCTGTAAGTGATATAATGCTCTCTTTGTATATATATAGAATTAGAAGATCTCCTATATAATGAAAAAGCCTTACATATAAATTGATAAATGATATAAGTTTTTGGACAAAAATATATTCTATATTGAATGGGAGTATATACCACACCTTTATGATTATAATGATATCTATAATGATTATGAGATTATTTCATGTCAATTTGATGATAAAGAGATTTATATGAATGAGAAGTCTATTAGATGTTCTTTTGGGATGATCTTTCATAAAAATTATGCTTGTATTTTTTTGTGAACACTCTAAGTTTAGAGTGCAACTTATATGCGAATGCATGAAAATTTCCTTTTACTTGGGATAAAGATGATAATAGATGAATAAGTGACTTTTGTGAATATTTAGAAGATGTAACATGTTTATATGAAAATTTAGGTTATGTGAAAAGTTAGGCATAGGCTCATGTTGTAAATAATTGTTCCAAATAAAAATTATCTTATCATTGGATGTTGCACTTCTATAAGTGAAAGTATCGTTAGAGCTCTTTTGGCTTCTAAGTATGTTGTTCAATTTTTCATTTTCTATAATGAATTTAGACTATGATTATTTGATGGCATCAATCTCCTTATTTAATGCCTCATGTTTATGCAACAAATTATTTACTTTATCATTAGCAACAACCACATCTTATGTTTATCATGTTATGCATATCACATTTTAATTTCTCATTCTTAATCATGCATACATCTAAAAGTTTTTAAATATGCTTATACTTAAAAGATAGCTTCTTCTTTTTCAAGCTTATGAGGTCTAAACATTCAGCTAACTTATTATATGAAAGGTCAACATCATAATCATTATTATTATCATAAGAATTTGAGGAAGAGGATACCTCATTATTATTGGCTATAAAGCGCATACTTACCAATATATTTTTGGATTCCCTATACCGTAACTAATAGTGTTATCCTATATGGCCTTAAGTCCTTTCTTTTTATTTCAATGGTTTGTCTTCTTCTTTAAGAACTTCTCAATTTTCTTTTTGAAAAGCTTTATATCATCCTTTTCAATCTTACTTGTGGAGGTATCCTCATCATCAACTTTCTAATCTTTAGATACTTAAAACACCATTTCTATTCTTGTTAGAGCTATTTCCTCTTCATGTAATTAATTTATTTGTATTTTTATAAGTAAAAAGTAATCTAATTAGCTATTCTAATGATGAGGGGCTCAAATTTTTGGTTTCTTGTATGGTTGTTACCTTTGTCTCCTAAACTTTGAGTAAAGGACTAAAAACATTTTAACTAATTCAAGATTAGTGTAATCCTACCAAGGCTTTAAAAGTATTAATAATATAAATAAAATTGGTATACATATTAGAAATATAATGATATTTGCTTATGAAATAGCCAATATCGATGCACTCATAAGCTCATTATATAACTTTACTTGAGTTATGCTCTCAAGTGTGATTTCAATTATATGTCTTATCATATGGACAATTTCACATATAGACACTCAATTTAATTCATTTCTATATGGGGCATAAAAAGAAATCAACACTTTTTACTCAATACAATGAGTCTTTTACCATTATCATTCCACTCACTTATATCCTTTAGTACCTAAGTCTCCACTTTATATATAACTATTGTATTAGAATATAAGAACTATTCTTTTTAATTCTTCAAAGATCAATTCTTTTAGTTATAAGAAATTGTTTCATCTTTGTTTTCCAATACATGTAATTGTCACTATCAAATAAAGGGGGTCTACCTTTATTTTGGCTATCTTAACTTAAAAGAGAATCAAATTGTGCTATAATCATTTTTATATGAAATTTTGTTAGAAATTTATATCTAATAAATGAGACCTAGTCTAATTCCAATTATTACTCCCCATATGGCACACTTGACGAGGGTAAATTATGTGTCTTATTTTTTTTACTCTATTTCTAAACTAATACATGAATTGTTTATGCTAATAAATGATTATGAAAATTTCATACAAAATAATCATAAGAAAACACAACAATAACAAAAGATAGTAAAGAAAGAGAGACAAAAATGATTATAGTAGTTAATTCAAATAACCATTAGCATATATTCACTCCCTAAACTCCACTTGGGAGTTCACTATCTTCTTGCTTCAAATGATTGAGAGAAACCCTCCATATATCATCTTCTTTGTCATAGGTGAAGGGAAACCTTTACAAACATTTTGCTTTATCATAAGCAAAGAGTAATCCTATAAAAATCTTGTTTAAGATCAAAAGGAACCTTCACAATTTGTATCCCAATATATTTTTCTAATTGTAAAAATTAGTCAACTATACAACTTAATACATCTCTCTCTTGCTCATTGATAAATAAAATCTCAAAATATGTTATGTCGTATAAACATACACTCTTTAACCTCTTAAAGGTATTAGAAACTCTTTAGTATACCCAGAATTATTTTCATAACTCATATGTGGTCTACTTATATTTATAAAAACCTAAAATAGTTTTTAAAAATAAAAATAGTCATTACAATGACTAGTAATAGCAGTATTAGTTAACCACTTTGGCATATTGGTCGAACAATATAGTCGCAAACTTATTGTACATATTTGCTTAATTGCATTACTGTACTATTGGATTAGTCAATCTAAAACCCTAATATTAGTCACTTAAATTCCTATGTCGGTTAATAGAACTTCTTAAAAACAAGTTTTAAAAATCGTTTCAAATTCTTTCAAAGATCAAAATACATCATTTGACACAACTCGATCTAAAACTATTTCAAAATTATTTTAATGCATTTAAAGGATTTTCTTTAAAACCTTCTTAAATTTTCTTTTGGTTATGTCAAAGTATATGTAATATGCCTAAGTGTAAATGATCATGCAATGATGGAGTCTCTTATCTATTGAAATGATCAAGATAAAGTTACAAAAAAGAATTATAATGATTTACTTGAATTTAATGTGTTTAATTCATCTAAACTTATAGTTCTTCACTTAAATTGCATATGTGCTATGCTTTGTCATTTCCTTCATCTTTTGATTGCTCAATAGTTTCAATTGGGTCTTATGCTTAATTTACTCTTCTATTGAACTTGATATTTCATATATTAACTTACTAATATCACTAAAGATAAAAAATATTAGTAGTAACATATTTTATTATCATTAAAATTATAAGTTAGAACTTCATTTGGACCAATAAAAATAAAAAGATGAACTATGACCTACTTTTGTGTTGGCATTTTTTGATTGTTTCTGATCTATCGAATAGAGTAGCCATTTCTTTTTTTTCCCCAGGAGCACATAAGCTACTTTTGAAAGGGAAGTGAAATTATTTAACGACTTTCGATCTTCTTTTACCCATATAGAGCCAGAGAAAAGACCTCCTCAGCCACAGAACCTGATATTCTATTTTATTATAAAGGGCGAATAAGCAAAGCCGTTTAGACGTATGTTTTCCCTTTCATTTCGAATTTATTCTTGAATTCAAAAAACCCTAAGTAGGAATGGAACCTACAACCAGGCATTTCGAATTTATTCTTGAATTCAAAAAACCCTAAGTATGAATGGAACCTACAACCAGTCAGTTAAGCGACGACCATTCTACCGCTGAGCTATTAGGGTGTGGCTTAAGACATTGGCTTGCTAATCAATGATAAATCTTTTAGTACCACGGGCTGATATAGTAAATTCTTGATTAGAATTGCTAGTTTTGAAACATTTAATAAGGAATTGGTTTGTGCATTCTTTACGGTTTTTTTATGATGATTAATTGTTTTGTAAGAGTTCACTCAACTATATGGCGATGTTAAACCAACAACCTTAACATTACATATACTAAAGGCATCCCACATCTCTTTAGATTAGTATTCCTACATTCTTAGGTATCCGGCATATATGCCTTGGATGGACTATTTCATTGGATGATGATAACTGATCCAATGCTTCGTAAGCCTGGTCTTCAAGCAATTTTATTGAAACTTGTAAACATTAATATTCTCTTCTCAAACAGAATTATAGCTTTGAAACTCAACGTCCAACTTAAACTCATTTGGGTGACTCCAATCATTAGAAGATTTTCCACGTTATCTTATAAAATTCAAACCTTAATCACTAAATTGACTTAAAGTCTTCATCTTGATATGCACACTTGTAAGAATGTTAATCATTTATATTTTGCAATCATTAAATTATGAAAAGGAATAAAAATATAAGTAATTATAAAAAGATATGCCCCTCATATTTTATTCCTAAAAGACTAAAAACATGTCTTACTAGAAATGATTTTGCCAAATCGATAAAACCTTTTACCTTCAATGCGAGCTCAAGAGCGCATCACGAATTAAGCCTCAGGCTCAAATTGTGGAGACCTCAGGAACTCAAGATCAAGGTCCTGCTGACAAGGAATAATTCTTACGTATCCGTCGCTTATACGCCACCTTTGGCAATAGATTATGGATGCTACAAATACAAATTGGAAATAGCAAATAGTAGTTAATCATCACAGATCATATGTACTGATCCCTGGATCAAAGACACGAGGGACAACATTTTTCACGCTTTGATATCGTACGATCTAAGTTTACGCCTAAAACCCAAAGATATTCATCATTATGAACTTTAGCTATGTGGTCATTCATATCTCCTTATTGCCTTCTCCTCTAGCTTGAGGCTGAGGCAGCAAGCAGCGTTACTTGTACTTGATTTTTTCTTTTTTAAATATGTATTTTAAAAATCCTAATTTTATCATTTACATTCGTAACAACAAACGCTAATTGACACTAGGCTAGCATGCAGACAAGCATAAAGTTTTGTAACCAGATATTCTCACGTAGAACTAAAATGTAGTAATAAATGTTGTCTTAGCGCTCGACTCTAGTAGCCTATGTAAAGTGGCATTCAGTTTCAGACTTCAGAGTAAGAAATGGAATCAATGAAATCGTCCTGCATCCTGATCACGACTCATGAGCTTAGCTGTGGTCTAGTTTCCAGGTTATCTGCCTAGATGATCACCTAATCGAAATAAAGCATAACCTGGGCATTAAAACCTGTACTACGTTACCTGCAAGTAGTGTAGCTCCCAGTGAGCTTCCTCTCAGCCCCATCACTCAGGTCTGACTAAGACCTTTTCACTTTTGAGGGCACCCCTTGCAGTGCAGTTCCTACTGGTAACTGCAACAAGCAACTAGCAACTAGAACTAGCTACTGGCTAGCTTGGACTCATGTACCGCGGCGAAAATTTCTTTTTGGTTTCCTCACTATTTTACGATAAAACAAAGACCCATCAAAATCCTATCTATATTCCAAATCTCATAATTACTATAAACAGAGTTACAGAAAAGAAAGTTCGTCTAAAGGGTCGTGTACTTGTAGGAAAGCACCTGAAAACACCTTGGCAAAACGTAAAGACCATCAGTTCGCCGTCTTTGCAGGGCGGGAACATTTCTTCAACCCCACCTCATTAATAAATACATCCACCGTCGCGTTTTTTTATCCATGTATGTATTTAGGCACATGTATATGTACTGTTCTTTATGGACATACATCATAATACATATTTTGTTTTCCATCTAAGCGTAATATTTATATTCTTGTAGATTCCCAAAACCCTCTTCTGGGACCCTAACTTTGCGTCTTTATCTACGCCTTTTTGTCCTTGGTTCTTTGCTGCTGCCCATATCCCGTTCTTTCTTCTTTTATTTCTTTGACAGCTTCACTTCTTTTATATATTTGTATTATTTGTTTAATGTCTTCTTCCTCCTCTTCTTCTTCTAGCAATAGCGGTGGTGATGGCCGTGAAACCTTCAGCAGCAGTGAATATAGTGGTAGAAGAGCTGGTGACTATGAAGCTGGACCATCTAGGACTCGACCACGTGCAGCCATTAACGAGGTGTGGCCTGAGCTTTTTGTGGAATCTCTGGCTGCTCAAGTAGCCATTCAAGCTGCCAGGATCGCCGGTCGCCTCGCTGCTGCTCAAGCACTTGTGAATCTATTTCAGGTACGTAGTTGCTCTTTGATAATGCAAGCCAGAAGCCATGACACGGCTGGTCGTGAGAAAATGAGTTTGTATCACCCAAAGTCATTTAGATTTTGTTTGTTGGAGATGGAGGTCCGACGATACTTGTGTGTGAAATTGTTAGGCAGAGAAATAGGGAACCAAGCAGAAATAAAGACTTATCTATCAGCATCCAGTAGATAAACGATTCCAAGAGTGGACAAGTCTAGTCAAAGTGTTGTTTTGAACCTGACAAGAAGGATTCTAATGATTTTAATGACACGAAAATATAAATAGTGTGGAAATTTAGAACTCTTGTTTGATTTTAAAAATTGGCTGCAAGGGAAACTGGTCAAGCGTAATGACTCTGGTGTTCATAAACTATAAACAATTGCATTCGCATCCAAGGATAAAAAAAGTCGCCTTTTCTTTTGATCGGTCCCGTTCTAACCCGTTTTACGTCACTGTCGAATGGCGTACTTTGGTTTTTGTCAATATCTACATCCCTTCACTTTTTCATCCCTATAGCAAAAATGTCAAGTTTCTGGACCCTCTTGAGCTAGCCTAAAATGGTCTTTTTCAGGTTTCGAATTCTCGCTTTCCATACTTGGTAAGATCCTGTCCAAGCTTTAGACAAATCCCCTCCCACCTTCTTTTTCTTTGACTGAACTTTCTCATCAGACCGTCCTGGACCAAATCTACGTATTGGAGACAACTATTTCCTTTTTAACTAAAAATGCATGTAGATAGAGACATCACTTTCAACTTAGCTGCGGTTGGTGGGAGGTGTAAGGCATGATTTAAGGAGAAAGGTTCAGATCCTTATCACTTTACCTTCACGGCCTGACCATTTCTATATATGTAGCTGAGAGCATTTTTTTTGGAGTTCTTGCCTTTACTCTTTTGTACACGACCAGTCTCAGGGCATCTTGATCTTTAATTATATGGGTAACAGCGTCATATCTAACCACAGTTAAGTTAGACTTTTCTTTATCAAGTCAATGCATATGTTTTGCTAGCAAATTAAGGAGCAAAAGTGTAGTGAGAAGTGTTTTGTCGGATAAACAATGTACTGGGAGATAATAATTGTATTTGCATTATTGTGAGTTTATAATAGATGTACAAGTGCATGTAGAATGGAATGGTAACGTTCTACTGGGCATTAATTGCTAAAGTAGTAGTTGAATGTTCTATCAGTCAAAGCCAGTATTATGTGCAATTGCCAAAAAGGCACATGGGTATCTCCTACTAGTCACTTGAGTGGTAAGGTTTTCTCCTTTCCTTCAGAAGGCCCCCTGCACAGTCGGTCACCTGTTTTCTTCCTATCTGCATGTTTTTTTTTCATATCTCCAATGCTATGTTTTATGCTGTATGGAACATCTCTTTTTCCACTTGGAAACGCATATTCGTTTGTGATTTGCCAGACAAAGTTTCTGTTTGCAGGTCAGGTCTTTAACTATTGATATTCCACAATTGTAAATATTTTTTATTTTTAACAAAAAACGGAGGATACGTTACGTGTAACTGGCTCGAGAGAAAAGGCAAGGCTTTTCTTTTCTTTTTCTTGGAAATGAAAGAGAAAATATGGTAAATCACGCTTATTGAAGCGTTAGACTGCTTGTCATATGAAACAAAAATTGTGTATGGAGCACAGCTAGCTAGCTTTTATGGTTTGTCTTTTTCCTCAAGAGCAGTTCGTTTTTGAAACCCTATCTGCGACCGAGACTGTGACTGAGGGGCTCTGAGTCTGAGCTCACCCTGAATCATGCTCTGTACTAAAGGCTGGTGGCTGTGAAGTGACGCTGCCGAAGCTAGAGAACATGCGGAAAGAGACCAATAGAAATACTATTTTTTATCAATGTGTTGACAAATGGTTGACGGTCTCCCTGTTAATGGGCAGGATTGTAGGCTGAGCTACAAGACAAGTCCATTCTACTCTTTTATTTTTATCTATATACAGACACTGACATATGGGAAGCAATAACGCATGCCATGCCCCTTCCTCTCGCTGCTTTTTTAAATGATCATAAAATATCTTCGACTTCTCTTCTTCCTGACCCTACCCTGTAACCGTTTTCTGCTCCATAGCTCCTCCCTTTTTTCAGGGAAATTGTTATATAATAAGCATGCCCATGTTTTCTCCCCTCAATCTCGCTAAATATGTATAATATTCATCTCTTCAGGTATGTTCCACGTGGCGCACCGTCTCACGCTCAGATCTTCTCTGGCAACGTCTCACCCACCTTATCTGGCGTCGAACCCATCTCCTCCACGACACGTGGCGCGACGAGTACATCTTCCGCCATCGGACTGCCCGGAACTTCCGAACTCGGAGGTCGACCCATTTCATCCTCCAGTTTGATCCCTCTGGCTCCAACGACCCTGACGCCCTAATCTGCCGCTGCCTCGCTCTCTCCGACCACTATCTCGCCTGTGGATTCGCCGATGGCGCCGTAAGGCTCTTCCATCTGAACACACGTCTACACGCGCGAACTATCCGCCCGCAACACCGCGATCAATTAGGCCGTTTTTCACGTGCTGTTTCAGGCATTGTCATCACCGATACGAAGTTGGTGTTCGCAAGCCTAGACGGAGACATCCACGTGGCAGCCTTGGACGGCAACGCTCAACCAAGGAGGGTCTACTTCGGAAACGTGGTCAACGACGGCGTGTTGGTTGACTTTACCGGATGTGGGCGGTGGTGGGTGGGACTATACGCCGGGGTACCGGGTCGAGCTTTTCACATATGGGACGGAAACACGGAAGAGTTGACGTTTGTTGGAGGAACGTTGACTGACCCAGAAGCAGTGATGGGATGGCACTTACTAACGGAGTTGACTGAATCTGTTGGGCGAGTTAGAGTAACGAGTCAGGAATCGGCGGTGGCGTGTACAAGTTCAAGGAACATAGTATTCGATCTGAGGAACCAGGGGGTGATACTAGATGAAGAAGAGTTTAGGAGACCGGCAATAGTGAGCTCGTTTGATGTGTGGAATGAGGCGTACGTAATTGTGAATAACAGAGCCGTGGCTAGCGTGCGCAGGGTGGGGACACGGGAGGAAGTGTGTAGGTTTAACGTGAGGGCACATAGAGTCATGGGGTGCATAAATGGGGGGTATTCGGTAATGTGCGCGGGGGGTGTTATAATGGTATGGGAGATAGAGGAGAGAGGGGAGCATTTGTATAGTTTCCAGGAGAGAGTGGGTGATGTCAACGCACTTGTGGCGGACGAGAGGCACGTGGCAGTGTCTTCAGGTGACACGATACACCTGTGGGATTTTGGGGCGGAGTAGAGAGAATAGGGGTGTGATGTTATATATAAGCATGTAGGAGTTGAGAGAAATTGAGGATGATTTTTTTGAAGCTACTAACCACTTGATACAAGCACGTCTTTAGAGTTCACCGAAAAGGAGGTGAAGTTTAATGAATGAGGAGGGGGGGAAGCGAAGAGAGGTAGCTTTCATAAGATATGGTCATTCTTATTATTTGTACAGATCCTGACTAGTTTCTTCATTACAAAGTTGAAGAGGATTTAGGGGGCATCAAAGAAGTATTTATTCTTTCTATTTGTTTAGAAGAATAGCATTTTCTGACAGACCATGTTATCACCAAAAGTGGACTTCAATGCATGCTAAAAATCAGGGTTATGTTTTTTATTGTTTGATCTTCCCGTTCCAGGAGGTTTTAAGAACAAGGCTCAAACGAAAGCTGAAGAAATTTTAGCAGACAAGTGATTCAGTTGCATTAATCAAAATCTACTTTGGCCTACAATTCTTGTCCTCAAATATGCCTTTTCTAAACCCCAATTCTCCGCCTATTAAACTCTTGGCCTCACATCTAAAGCAAGCCAAAACAGCCTTCAAATACGCATGATAAATGATCGAAACAAATTCAGTTTAAATATATATATTTAGGTCTATTGAAATTTGTATTTAAATATTTAGGTATGCCTAGATTTATATTTAAATTTGGTATTTAGATTAATTCGAATTAAAAATTAAAATTATTAGGTTAAATTTAATGAATACTTATTTGAGAGCAAACAAAGTGCAAACACAATTCGATTCGTATTGGCTATCTCAAATTTTGGATTGATAACCTAAAACCCAAACGACCTCAAAGCCCACACCAATTGTGCTTGGGAGAGCTTGGAAAATCTAGTTTCTGCACTTTATTTTCAGTAAAGTTGAGGTCAGCCGAATCCCTCTAGTTATTGCCCATGATCAGATATACATTACTCGTACAATCGTGCCAGTCTTAAAACTATTTACAAATCGCAGAAACGTGACGATCTTAGCTTTTAAAAAGGTTTCAAAACGACTGGATACCGAATCTCAAGTTCGAGCAAGACCCTTTTTCAGCAGCATATCGTACACCCTGTCCACTTTGCTCGGTTCCACCCTAAAAAGGCTATGAGCATCAGACTTCTTTGTCACGCTGCCCTTCATGACCTCAACTGACATAGTCTCAAGCATGTTGAGATAATGTGAAGGAAGTATTCTTATCTCTATGCATAATTGTTTCTCCTGCACAGAAACCAAGGACTTTCCAGTTTAGGTCGTTACTCCCGTAAGCATTGAGAAAAAGATAAAAGATCCGATGAACTGACAAACATTAAGAGAATAAAAGTTGGGAAAAAAAAAAAAAAACTGAAAGAGCATCTTACAGATTCAGAGAGCAAGTCCGCCCCTGGAAATCCACTGATATCCCAAACCTCTATGGGGTTAAAGATAGCTTGATTTGCAGAAGTTGAAGATGACTCATGGCCCAAAGAATTTAAATCAGTTGGCCACCTGACAATTCCATGAGGACTGCAATCAGCCTCCCCCTTCAGGAGAATTGGTCTCTGCAGGACTTTACCACCAGGAGGGCTTTCTTCGGTTTCCTTCTTCCACTTCTGCTCAATAAACTTATTTGCTTCTGCAGCTGTTTGACACCCAGCAGCTCTAGCGTCCTGTAAAATTACTTTTGTTAAATTTCAATGAACTCAATCCAGAAAAGTGATCAGCAACCACCAAACATAACAACCTTTTTCAACATCAAACTAAATCAAAGGTGGAAAGTTCAATTTGTTAAGCAGTCTATAAGTGACATTTCCCAATCCAGGCTATTAAGGGAGGAGGAAAAACATTTTTGAAAAATTAAAACGTCATTCTTGCTGTGTGGTCACAATTCCCCAAGTTCTAAGGTTATGTATTAAAAACAGATGCTTAGGATCAAGCAGGTGTCAAACCTGAAGATCTTTAATCCTTTTGGCAATGCGAAGTTCCTCAATAACACTCCTCATTAACTCTTCATGATCTTCTTTAGAGTGAAACCTCATAAAGACCTTGTAACGCTGATATATTTCCTTCTCCTCAGCTGAAAGATCCTTCTCAAATGGATCAGAGTAAAGTAAATTCCTTTCCAGTATGAAATCTTTTCTGCGCTTCCTCTCATCTAACCTGTCAACAAGTTATCATTGATTAGGGACATAGTTGACACGGCCAAAAATCAACTCTTGTTGTAAATATAACTAAATAAACTGTCCTAAAACCACATCTAGTACTTCCATTTAGACTTTCAACCTAAAACAGTTAACGGCTGAGTTAATTATAACGAAATAAACTGTCCCCTAAAATCGCATCTAGTGCTTCCTTTTAGACTTTCAAACTAAAACAGTTAACAGCTGACTTTACACAGAAGAACATAACATGAGAATTCACGGCATCATAACATCAATCAGTGGATCTACTTTCAAGAAAAACTCACGGAACAAGAGCAACTAGCTCTCAATTAGTGTCTTGGTTGAAATAGGGATATTTCCTATAGCGCAAGCAGCAACTGTTCAAGACTAGGTTATACTTTTTCTGGATCAGAATAACTCATTATCATCGTGAGAAGAAGCTAAGCATATTGAAACATCAAATACATGTTCGTTCATCTGATTTCAAGTGTACCTCTTTGAGTAAATACGTAGAACTCGTAGTTTTAGTTCACGCTCTGCATCACTGTCAGAATCCTTGAACTCCATATCAGCAAGTAGCTGTTCGGCATCATTGTCGTATTCAACCTCAAATTCTTGTCTCTTGAAATTAAAGCCGTTTAACTCTGTCATGGAAGGTCCTTCTCCAGAAACTCTAGGTTTTTTCTCTCCAGTGCTCCTGTCTGCCTGGCCTTCTGTTTACATTAGATAAAACTTAAGAGTAAGCATTCCTTGATAAAAATACAGATGAAGCCGCGAATCAACAAATGCATATCTGTCAAAAAATAATCAGGTTTATTTCCCAACGCAACCTTAATAAAATAAAATAAATATAACTCCCGCATAACTACTAGTTTTGGAAGCAAGATTTAACAGTATTTATCAATCTCATCTATAAATTAATATTTTATGCATCCTACATTGAAATATTCTGGAAATTTACACATAGCTGAAACTATACCCTCCACATTGACAGCATCATTAGCCTGGGCTAAGTTGGTGGTCACCTTAACTGGACCTGCGAGTGTGACACTGTTGCTTAATCAAGTAACTGAGCCAACTTCTGATATCAACAAAGAAAATTGCTAAAGCTTGCAGTGACACCCTAGTTCTGCTGTACAGAATAATGCCAACAATAATTATAAGCCAGGATTGTCCATTTTGCTTCACCTATGTTTGAGATAGATGAAGACTCTTGAGCCGATTCCTCTTTTCTTGGAACTTCATTTCTGGTAAAGAATGTCCACAAGGATCAGAAGTCAGGACTAATCTTTGACAGAACATTAAAAGGAGACCATGATGAATAGTCGTACTTGACCCTTGCTGCAAAGGTAGATTCTTCTTTTAGCATCAGCTCTCTGGATGCAGGGACCTCTAGGGTTGAATGTAAGTCTCAATCAGTATTCTTTATCACATGAAGATTAAATAGATTACTTAAATGACCAGTCAAATTACAAGAACATGACAAATGGGTCCCAAAATAGAAGCAGACCACCCTATGCTTTATGTGATTTTTTATAGTTTAAGATGTAAAACAGAGGCAGCAGGGAATAAAAATTTTTGTGTTTTACTTCAAAAGTAGAATGATAAGTTGTAGTGACATGGTATAGTATCCAGACTCATACATACAACCCATAAATTAGCTAAAAGAGCATTTTGGTATGAAAACCCTAAACATCCAATTGGAATACAAATATCGCTAGAAACTGTCTAATTTTGCCTTTCGGATATAGAAGCACCTAGGAAACTATAAAATTGAAATCTAATCTAACCTTTCTTGATTGTGCAATGGCTTTTAGCCATTTCAAGAAGTTCCTCTCTGCTTTTGCCCCTTACATGAGACATATCCTTGAAGAATAAAACCAATAGAAATATTAAAAGAATCACCATCAAACAATGCATGGCTTGATGCCAAGACGCCAAACATCAGTTAGCTAAACAGAAAATCCATGGAGTACAAAGAGAGATTAATATTGCAATTGAAACCATCATCCTTATTACACTATTCAACTTACCGGAAGAGGAAAGAATGGGGAATTCATATACACAGCATTATAGTGATCAATACATTGTGATTTCTTCATTGTTCCAACATGCTCTGCAACTTCAGTCCAATTTCCAAATCCATACATTTCTATGCCCTACAATCAGATTCAACAATATTCAGATAAACTAGGAAACTATGCAGCAATGGCATCAGAAATGAGTAAACACCAAGAAATATTAAAATGATATCTGAGATCATGAACACCTCTAGAAGTAATATCTCTTCATCTGCATTCCATTCTGGACAAATGAGGGGAAATGACAAATTATCCTGTTGAAACAATGATGAAATTCATAGACATAGTAAGGCAATCCCACTTGCTTATCGAAAATTTAATTACATTTCTGAGGAACCTGAGAAAATGGGAAATAAGGAAACAGGTTGAATTGACCAAAAATATACGATAGTAACCAGGTTATATTATGCAGGGATTCAAATGCATTCCTAGAGGCATCAAAGATAGAATAACACTCTGGAGTGCTATTGTCCCTACTTTGAATATGTATAACATAATCCATCTTGTAGACAATGATACCACTCTTAGATACATGGATTTCAACTAAAAAGTCATATTGATTATAAATTCGAGATGCTCCTATCACAGTAGCGGGCCAAGAGCTAAAAAGGATAACTTTTATAACAAGGTTACTAACCATGACTCTGTACGGATGATTGCATTTGTGAGGGGATAGTTCAGCTCCAATAGAGAAGCACTCCACACAAAGGTCAAAATCAGGACACAGCGCACATTTAATCCGAACCATTCCAGAGACATCTTTATGGCAATAATTGCAGTGATATAATGCCCCTTTCCCTTCGCTCGAATCTTGACAAGAGGACATACAGAGTAAACTGCGTGCACTCATATGCCTGAAAATCTCAATCTACACAGGATTTTGTCGAGCATACCGGCATTAGGTGCAGTATCTGTGTTGTCAGGATTTGTTGCCGTTCTTTTTCTCTTCGATCTACTGAAGCAGAAAGCATCACATAGATGCAATTGAAGACAGCACAAAGAGAAGAAAAAAAGAAGAAGCTGTACGTACCTGAGGTTAGGGTCGTCATCGGTAGAGCGAGATACTGCTCGAGAACGACCCATGACAGTTCTGATCTAGGTGATAAAAATCAGAAGATGAACCGGCACCCTCGAAGAACTTTTTATTACCGGGATTGAATTTGGTAGTCGAGGCACGATTCAAGTTTGGACTTTTGATTATTATTAATTTTTTTTATTATTCTTATTCTTATTAATTTATTCCTTCCTCCTCCTCCTCTTATTATTAATTATTTTACTATTAATTAAAAATTTTTTATTATTAATTTTCTTCTTCTTCTTATTAATTATTATTATTAATTTTCTTCTTATTATCATTATTATTCTTCCTCTTCTTATTATTATTCCTCTTATTATCATTTTTAATTTTATTGTTCTTATTCTTATTCTTATTATTAATTTTCTTCTTCTTATTA